>RJWK010031897.1:0-23963 GCA_004363435.1 Platanista minor | reverse complement strand
GGATAGGGAGGGTGGGAGGGAGATGCAAGAAGGAGGGGTTATGGGGATATATGTATACGTATAGCTGATTCACTTTGTTATACAGCAGCAACTAACACAACAATGTAAAGCAATTATACTCCAATGAAGATGATTAAAAAAAAATATGCATTTGAAGACGAGGTCCGTCTGCAGGTGTTGGCTCAACCCTGCCTGAAACAGGATGGACCAGAGCGAAGACATGAACATCTCCTGGAAACAGGAGGTGGGTGGTGGTGACCAGCTGTGCACAGCCTGCTGGGCGTGGAGGTTCACCATCCCACAAGAAGGGTAAGGCAGGTATCCCTACACTTTAGGAAACAGGCTTATAGAGAGGAAGTAAGTTAACAGGACCCAACAGCTCATAAGGAACAAAGCCAAGAACCAAACCTGGGTCCACCTGGGTCCACAGTCTCTGACACTGAAAGCAGGTCCTGCTTCGTTGGCCCTCACCGTGCTGTGGCCTGAGTGTAGCTGCTTCAGCACTGCTGTTTGCTGAGAAGGATTTCTGCAGCTGATTAAAAAGTACTTTTTCTGTCAAAGGCTTTGGGAAATCTTTTCACTTTTATTTTATTTTTGCAGCTTCTCCGGGGTGATGTCAACAGGCCCTGACAGCTACACAGAAGCCTATGTTTCCATCTTCGCCAGCTCTCCGGTCCTAAACTCATGCTCAGAAGAAGATACTGGGCCTTCTAGTGACCTAATGGGGTTGAGCTGTGGAGCCCTTCTCCCTGATTTTATTGCAAGGCAGCCAGCAAGACTAGTCAGTAATTACCTCAGGTAATTGCACAACATCTGCGTGTGCCTTGCAAATCTGGTCTGGAGCCATGCAGATACGTGCAGAATGAAGTCTTTACATGATGGGATCTGCTGCTGCCTGCATGGTTCCTGCCACCCCAAAGGGGACGATTGGAAGATAACTGAATGGGCCAAGCCAGGGTTTTCTTTGGTAATCACACAGGGACCCAGGCCTCAGAGAGTTAGAGCCTAAAGATCTTAAAAGACCTTGACATTTGCATATCAAACACTGTTTACATGTTTGAAACATTTGGAATAAATCTACAGACAGAGCACCACATTTCATTGTGTTTCTAGAGGCAAATGTGGATATGAACCATGACGGTGTAAAACTAAAAGTCCCCTGATAAAAACCAAGAGAGGAGGAGGGGTGGTGGGAGGGGAGAGACAGCTGGAGAAAAAGCCTGTGGTCCTTCACGAAGCCTTTGCGCTGTGGGAACTTTTTAACCAGATGCATGTACCACTGTGGCCATTTTAAGTACTTTATTTAAAACGAGAAACAAATCATTTATATCCACCCAGCATCCCATGGCAAGGGACCGAAGGCAACCTGGGCCTCCGGAGTCTGGGGACCGTATGTTAAGACATCCCCTGATGTGAAGTGCTTCGTGTTTCTTGAAGATGGTTGCTATACAACACCCATGATCCTTTCTCTTATGCCTTTCATTTCACTTTGAAGTCACCGGTTCTTAACCGCCTGTTTCAGAACATTTTAAGGAATGAGCACAAACATTCAACAAGAGAAGCGCTCTTAAGGCAATCAGCTCTCATAGTCCCAGCTGGCAGGAGCCAAACTCAAAGACCCCTTGCTTCCCTGTAACCAGCGCCCACCAGGAACTGGGAGGCAGTAGGCTTAGCACACTCAGCGCTCTGGGCTTTCTGGCCTTCGAGGAAGAAGCCGCCAGGGTTAATTCCTGCACCGAACCAAGTAGATGCAGGCAGGCCCAGGCTGACCCCTCGCCAAAGGTCAGGCAGCCCCTGGCTCCTCCTACCTCTTTGTCAGAAAGAATATCTTTTTGTGACTTGATGTGATTTTAAATCTGTTCTGTAGAAGGTTTTTCCTGGAAGAGCGTACTCTGAAGCAAAAATTGTCAGCGGTCTCTGCAGGAACCATCAGAACATGGAGTTCCAGTAACAGTTCGTGGCTGCATTGTGAGTGTCAGACTCCCTCCTGGGGTTAGAGCAGGCTTGGCGGAGGATGTAGGGCCCAAGGCCAGGCTGGCTGTGACCCTCATCGCGGGCAAGTGCTCTCAGCGGGCCCACGCGGACCCTGGCTGGACACTGGAACCACTGCCTTTCTGGGTAACTCTCCTTTTTTTCCTACCGGTAAGTCCCAAGGAGACCACTGGGAATCTTTGAACCCCACATATTGTTTCTCCGGGGATTATTCCAACCCCAGAAGAATGAAAACTCCCCACGTTCCCAAGGAAAGCTTTTCAGGTACCAGGTGGATGGCACCTTCCTTCCTACCAGCACAGGAAGATGAGCTAAGAGGTTGCTGCAATAATCCGACAGCCTGAACCCTGTTGGTGATGAGTGGCAAATAAAGTCTGGATGTATTTTGAAGACAGAATTTGCTGACAGATCTCTGTGTCTCTTCCTCTTCTTATAAGGACACCAGTTCTCTATGGGATCAGGGCTCCACCTTTGCAACCTCATTTAACCTTAATTCACCGTAGGGCCCTCTCTCTAATACAGTCACGTGGGGGCTTAGGGCTTCAACGTACGAATTTGGGGGACACAATTCAGTCCCGAGCAGCGACCAAAAGGATGAAGTTGTCATTTACTGAAATAAGAAGCCATACGAGCAGCAAGTTTTGGGGGAAAGAGCAAGAGTCGGAGGCTTGATTCTGAGATTTGTGCCCTTCTTCTATTTTTAAAATGTTAACATGTCCTTTGTTTTGTGAAATGAAGGTGATTCTAAATAGTAAAGTTTTTTTTTTTTTCTTTTAACATCCTTCCTGGACAAAATGAAGTTAGTATTCCTATGTCAAAAAAAAAAAGAGTTGGAGGCTTGAGATGCCTGCTTACCTGGGGTGTTGGACATAAACTTGGAGTTAAGGGAGCTGGTCTGGTCCGGAGATCTGAATGTGGGAGACCTCACCCTACTGGTGGCCAGGAGACTAATGAGATCACCAGAAGTGAAGAGGACCCATGATACCCCGAGCACCGCAACGGGCAGAGTTTGGGGGTGAGGAAGAACGGCACAGGAGACTCCAAAGCAGCAGTCAGGGACAGAGGAGAAAACCAAGGGAGTGTGGTGTCCCCCAAGCCAACTGAAAACAATCGCGAAATGAGGAGGAATTGGTCAAATGTGACAAGAGCCACAAATCGGTCAAGAAAGAGGAAGAGGGCTTCCCTGGTGGCGCAGTGGTTGAGAGTCCGCCTGCCGATGCAGAGGACGCGGGTTTGTGCCCCGGTCTGGGAAGATCCCACGTGCCGCGGAGCGGCTGGGCCCGTGAGCCGTGGCCCCTGAGCCTGTGCGTCCGGAGCCTGTGCTCCGCCACGGGAGAGGCAACAACGGTGAGAGGCCCGCGTACCGCAACAACAAAAAAAAAAAAGAAAGAGGAAGACTAAGAATCGCGGGTTGATGTAGCCCCCCAAAGGTCACTGGGGATCCTGATATTGGTAGCCTTTGTGGAGTGAAGCCTGATGGAGCAAGGGCAAGGGAGAACAAGAGAAAGCACAGGAGGATGGCGTAAGAGGCAGCCTGGAGTCCTGCTGTGGCTGGAGGAGAGACGGCGGGACCTTCCCTGGAGTCAGGAGTGGACGGAGGACAGAGGGTTCAGTAACTGAAGGGGCGTGTGGGTCAAGGAGGGATTCTTTTCTGGGAGAAGTCATTAATGTTGCATTTGTATGTTGAGGAGAGGGAGGAAGGATGATAATAACCTACAGTTTTTCCTCTCTCACTAGGTGATTACTGATTAAACCTTCTCTTCCTGATTGAACACCCGAAGCTGCATCAGCCTCACCTCCCATGACTGGGCTTGCTCAAAACCGAACTTTGCCTCTTAGGCTCCGTCTGGTTCACCGCACCCCGCCACCCCATTCCTCCACTCCTTCTGCACGATGCTGACCTTTACGAGCGCTAAGGGCCAGACTCTACGGCTACTCACTGAGTGAATCCTCAGAACAACCCTGTGAGAACGATGAAGGATGCACTTAAGTTACAGGTGGGGAAGCTGAGAACAGAGTTGAGGTCTTTGTCTAAGTTCTGGAAGGAGGAGTGGGGACTCAGCCCAAGAAGGCAATTTCTGAAGCTCATGGTTTCAGTCTTTACTGACTCAGGGAGAAGAAACAGCCTTATTGTTCAGACCTTCCTCTCTCCAAATGCTATTGGCTTCTAGCCCCTGCTGAACCCATATCAGAGCATCTTACTGCCTCCCAACAGTATCTGGACATGAGTGTTATGCGCCTCCACGACCACTGTCCATTCGGACATGGCCTTGTTGCTTATCCTACTTTGGGAAAGAAGCGTCAATCACACCCATCCAAGTCCTTTCCATGGTACACTCTTCACTGGGTTGTGTGAATGAGTAAAACAGAATTGAGTTTTCCCTTGTGATCGATCCAGTAACATTTATATCTTTCTTCTGATACAAAATATGGAGTTATTAAAATTTCACTACATGCCAGAAGATGTTTTCTTTTAAGGGTCTTTCATTCAGGGAAAATCATTGTCAAACACGACAGAGGCAACTTGAATGGAGCTTCCCCACCAGGCACAAACCCTGCCCCGACCCCGCCTAACTGCACAGCCTCCCCGGGCCCTTTCCTTCCCACCAAGTGCACTTGCTCGGTAGCGGCCACCGAAGGCTAGGGCTCGGCTGCAGCATCATCAGTCAGCATACAGGAAAGAAGGATTCAGGAGATGACGCTGCAAGTGTCACTGTCTTTGACTTGAGTCCTTTTCCTCCGCCGTTACTACCACCTTTTATTCTTTGTGGCTTGCAATGTTGCTCTTCCTTGCTCAGGTGTCCCCATGATTTGACAGATGAGGACTCTGAGGCCCAGGCAGGCTCTGTCACTTGCTCTGTCACAGATCCAGCCGGTGGTAGACTTTGCCTAGATCCAGGCTCCTGTCTTCAGAGCTTGATCTGATGTCCCAAACCCAAATAAACTCGATGGAGCTGGCCGACAGACTCTGGAGGAGCTTAGAGGTTGTGCGTGTAGCTGGAGTCCCGTCCAGCTCACTGAGGGGGACTCTGTGTCATATATGTACGGTTTGATACGTTCATTTATACACGGGAGAGCGAGAGAGAACCATCTATTGAATGTCTATCACATGACATTATCTCAAGTGCTTTGCCCGTATTTTCTCGATTTTTACCCAAGCTCATTTCCATCTTGCACAGGAGAAGCTGAAGCTCAGAGGTTAAGTAATAAGGTCAAGATCACACATTAACGAGTGGAGAAGCTGAAAATGGGAGCTGGGTTCCTCTCATTCCAAGCCTGTGTTGCTTACATATGTGACGCTGGTCCCCAAAATCCAAATTCACAGAGGACTGGCTGTGGCACTGCAGAGCGTTAACACATTCACTCCTGCGTATCATGAGCATACTTGTTTCAACCAGTTAGCACTGTTTCTCCCCAGTGGGAAAACGCACTATGAAATGCAAAGGAAGGTAAGAACGCTACTTACTGGATATAAAGACAGAACAAAGGAGACCTGATATCCTGAAAGTATCCCCTTTTCAGGTCCTTATGGCCGTGGCTGTCCGGCTGCAGCCGGAGGACCGAGTCAGCCTGCTGGTGCAGCCGCTTCTGACACATCCCTGGAGTTGCCCAGCAAACCCGTATCCTGACTTCTCCTTGTGACATTTTCTCAGTTGTGCTTCACTCTCCCTTCACCCAGTTACAGTTTAAACATGCCACAACTCATGGCTTGTCTGGCATGGGGTACATTTTAGGTTGCCTGCTTCTTACGGACTCTGGGGAGCCTCCTTGCCCCTCTCCAGACAACAGCTCAGAAGCACTGTCTCTGGGAAATGGTGAGCTTTTAAAATCTCATCTACAGTAAGTGCATCAAGTAAATCTCACTGACTTTAGAGCTTTCTTGGCTGGCTCCCAGAACAAAGGGGAATTCTAATTCCCTTCGTTTTGTAGTAGCCACTGTTTACCACTAAAAACCATTGGTTTTGCTTTCTTGGTTCATTTTTAATGACAGCATGTGCTCATATTAAATCTAACAGTATAAAAGGGCATTTTGTGAAAAGAAACTCTCCTGCCCCCTGACCTCCTGACCTCTGATCCTCAGTTGACTCTACCCCGAGGCAATGGGTCTTTCCCACTGTTGGTACATATTTACACGTAGTTTTTTAAATTAAAAGTAACAGTGTGTGTTTCAAAGAACGGTCATGTGTGTCTAGATTACCACAGACTTTTTTAAATTTTATTTTATATTTATTTTTGGCTGTGATAGGTCTTCGTTTCTGGGCGAGGGCTTTCTCCTGTTGTGGCGAGTGGGGGCCACTCTTCATCGCGGTGTGCGGGCCTCTCACTGTCACGGCCTCTCCCGTTGCAGAGCACAGGCTCTGGACGCACAGGCTCAGTAGTTGTGGCTCACGGGCCTAGCCGCTCCGCGGCATGTGGGATCTTCCCGGACCGGGGCACGAACCCGCGTCCCCTGCACTGGCAGATGGATTCCTAACCACTGTGAAACCAGGGAAGCCCCCCACAGACATTTAAGGAATGTTAACTGCATTTCAGATCTAAGCCCTGGCTCTGCCTCTGCCACCCAGCTCCTCCTGACTTGGCCTCTGTTAACCTGGACAGCAGTCAGAGCTCAGATCCGTTTGGCTCCCCGACAGTAGATAAATCTAGCAAAGGACTTAGTAGTACAGGAAGAAGTTGAATTCATGGACAAAACTGTGATTTTTGGATTAAGTTAGGATATTAGGATCTAGAGCTGCTTTGTTCATACAAGAACTCCCAGCACACGTGGCTACTCATATTTAAATTCTTAAAAAATTAATAAAATTACGCGTTTGGTTCCTCAGTTACATTAGCCTCATTTCAGGTGCTCACTAGCCACATGTGGCTATGCCCGCCACCTTGGATGGACCAGATCTAGAGCACTTCCCTCACTGCAGAAGGTTCTATTAGACAGACTGTTCTAGAGGGCCCTGCAGCTTTTTCTTTACCACTGTCCCCCGCAGAGATGGCTCAGGACCCATCCTGAGCTGCTAATGGCTTCTGATTCTCTACACCTGTTTCACCTCCAGCTGCCAAGCCACCCTTTCCTCTGCTTAGAACATTCCACCCACTCTGACCCCACACTCTTTGCCTAACTAACTCCAGTAAGGTCCCAACTTAGGAGTTATTTCATCCAAGAAAGCATCCCTAACCCCCAAAGTCTAGATTATAGCTGCTCATCTGGCTGCCCTGTACTTTGCCCCTATTGCAGTATCATACCACTACATACTATTATTAGCTGCTTGTTTGTCAGTATCTCTCATTTATCCATTCACTCATTCATTAATTGAACACTTAGTTATTAAGTTCCAGGCACTGTGTTAGGCATGGGGATTCTCTGACGACAGACACAGCCCTTGTCACACAGCAAGTGCACTGTGTGAGGCCAGAGGCTCGGTCTTGCCCACAGCTGATTCTAACCTAGGTGCCTAGCACAAAGCAGGTGCTCAGCCCATTGCTGTTCATGAAATGAATGGAAAGTTCTTCAGGAATGGGCCCTTATGACTCTTCCATCTGGGTTTGGACTGGGACACAGATAATGGGCAGTAAAATGAAGCCATCAAGACCTATGGTTACCATAGTGAGTTGAATAGTGGTCCCCCAAAATTCGTGTCCACCCAGAACCTCAGAATGTGACCTTATTTGGAAACAGAGTCTTTGCAGATGCAATTAGTTAAGAAGATGGGCCCCAAATTCAATGTCCTTATAAAAAGAGGAGAAGATGCACAGAGAAGACCATATGAAGATGGAGGCAGAGACTGGAGTGATGCAGCTGCAGGCCAAGGAAACCAAGGATTTCCTAGAGCCCCCAGTACTGGAAGAGGCAAGGAAGGATCCTCCCCCAGAGCCCTGCAGGAGCATGGTCTTGCTGACACCTTGATTTTGGACTTCTAGACTGCAGAATTGTGAGAGAACAAATTTCTGTGGTTTTAAGCCACCAAGACTGTGGTAATTTTTTTTAATGGCAGCCCCAGGAAACTAGTACAGCCACCAAATGTTTTCATGATTGCACCCATACTGTGGAATGGTATGCCCTGGTTGAAAAGAATGAGATGGATCAAATATACCACTAGGAACACCCTCCTGATGCCGTGTTTTTGTTTTGAGTATGTAAGCTACAGCCCTATGTACATAAGAAAAAGAAAAAAAAAAAAAAACATGTGTATGTTTAATGTGGTTTGTGTGTGCACTCACACTTAATGGACAGGAAAACCTCCAGAAAGGTACACCAAACATTTCAACAGTGCTTACAACAGTGTCCCATGTGGACAGTGGGAGTGGAGGGCAAGAAATATAAAGAAGGATTTCACTGTTTACTGCATATACAACAGCATTATTTTGATTTTTTTAAGCAATAATCTTGTATTTCTTTTGTGATTTTTTTAAACCATAAAACCATTGAAAAGCATTTTGATTCGTGGAAGGTCACAGTTCACCTCACCTGTAAGGCAGCTCATTCCTAAGGGGCCTGTGTCTGTCTCATCTACTCTAATGGCCAGGAGCCTGGTCCGGGAAAAACGCTTGGAGCCCCTGATGGGGCACATTTCTCCGTTTGTTTGAACCAGTTAGCTTATCCCTGGGTGTAGGGTAGGAACAGGACAAACACAAGAAGGCTAGAGCACATCACCCTTCCTGCAATTGCTCCACAAGGAAACCCCTCCAGATCAGACTCGCAGCTTTGCCTGGAGGGACCTGAGCCAACAGAGGGAGGGTGACCCTGCCCACCCAGGCCCCGCCCCTCCCAATCCAGGCTCCACCCAGGGCCCACCCTTCCCAGTTCAGGCCCCACCCCTTCCTAGGTCCCACCCAACCTGGGTGGGGACTTCAGGTCCCGCCTACCCCGCCCCACCTCGGGCTCCACCCAAGTTGAGGCCACGCCCCTCCAAGTTCAGGCCCTACCCAGGACACACCCTTTCCAGCCCAGGCTCCACCTCTCCCCAGGCCCTGTGCCTTCCAGGCTCCTCCTTATCCTACCGCGGCCCCACCCCCCAGGTCCAGGCCTGTATGGAGATAGAAGCTCCTGGATCAGCCAACCTGTGGCCTGGTGGACACTGGGAAGCAGGACAGGGACTTCCGCCCTCTGGAAAGCGAGCCGGGCAGGCGTGCGATGGGCCGAGGGTTGGACCCACGGCCTGCGCTAATGCTTTAGCGACCTCAGAACAGAGGCCATGCCCGTGAGCCCTGGTGAGACCCACCTAATAAAGGCACAGTGGCGGTCCCGGCCAGGCCTCCCAGCTTCAAGCAGGGAGAAGCAGCAGAAAGACGTTGCGTTGTAGCAGAAGTTACACTTGTGGACAAGCCTACACTTCGGAAACCGAAGATGTGCGCAGTACAAACAGGGTGTCCCCTCTTTCACTGTGTGCACTTCCAGACCCTGCACTTTCCTGACTGCAGTGAGGAGAAAAGAAGGTGACGGTCTGTGCACTAAGGTCACAGATGCTGCGGGACCTGTTTTCCTCACCCACGGCCTCCAAGGCCTCGTGTCTGAGTAGCTGCAGGCTTCAGGGCCCAAGGCTGTTCCCTTCCTCATTTGTGTGGGAGTGGATCGTGTGTCTGGTAGGAAAGCTGCCAGCCCCGAATGCTCCCGAGGAAGGCTGAAGACCCGTTGGTCCAGACTAATGGTCGGCGTTCATTCACATTAACTTCCGGGTGGATAGATCAGAAAGATCCGGGAAAATCCTTCAAACAAAAACTGCTGTGCTCATCTTTGTCACCAGGTGCCCAGAGCTTTTGCTATTTGCCTGGTAGGTGACTGCTGTTCTAAGGCGTTCCTTCTCTGAACTGAGCCTCAGCTGACAGCCAGTCAGCTCTCCTTATGGAACACAGGCAGGTTGGCCCAGGGACCACCACGCAGCCTCCCACCCCATCCTGACCGAGGCAGACGCTGACGTTCCATTCTGAAGGGCATTAAAGGAAAACTGCACTGTGAACGTCAGACATGCTGTCAACAAGCCATTGCTCTAATATGCATTCTCATGCTTCCAGCTTTAACTCATTCACTAATGCATTTCCATACTATTTCTCACCATTTAGGATTTCACTAACCAAGTGAACAATCAAGACTTGCCTCCCCCAGGTGGGAGTCATCACAAACTTCAATAACTGTCCCTCCAGCCCATTAACCTCCTGGTGGACCACGCCACCAGAAGGAAGATATTTGGGGCCAAGCTGGCCTTCCTCAGACCCTTCCAACTGCACAAGACTACATGGGTGGCCTACTCACGAGGTCAGCCCTGCCTGCAAACCTGGAAAAGCACATACATCAGAATAAATTACTCATGTTAGAAACATGTTTTAATTTACCATCACACTCAAATTGTTTTTCAGGATAATTAAAGGTGCTGAAAAGGAAAAGAAAAACAGGCACTCCATGAATCCATCTATAAGACAGCAGACTCAGCTCAAAGGAGGCTGGGCCCTGGTCCTTCTCCAGGTAAGACATGACTGAGCCATAGCCCAGTGCAGGGAGGATGGCCTGCAGCCCCACAGGCCTTCACCAGAGCGACCATGTGATGCTGCTCCGTTAGGTAGATTGAGGCATCACACTGATGCCTCCAACAGGTGCCTCTGGACGCTTGAAATAAACAGGTTTTTATCAACTTGGGGATGCATCAGTGAACAGAACAAAGAAAGATCCCTGCCTTCCAGAATGTACATTCCAGTTTAGGGAGAAAACAGACAATAACTGTAATAAATAGGCAAGGTCTACCGTTTGCTAAGGATGATAGATAAGGGCTACGGAAAGAGGAGGAGGAGAGTGGCACGGGGAGATCAGCACTGTTTGGGGGAACGGGTTTGTGACAGGACGGTTTCCCGTCCTAAATGGGAGTATTCACACCAGGCTTCAATAAGAAGGTGAGATTTAGGCCGATACTTGAAGGAGGTGAAGGAACCAGCCAAGTGACTATCCAGAAAGGGAGAGCAAAGGCCTGGAGGCAGGGTGGAGAGGTCAGCGTGGCTGGTGCAGAGTATGGAGCTGGGGGCGAGGAGTGTGGGCCTGGCTGACCATCGTGGGGACTTTGGCTCTCCCTCTGAGTGAGGTGGGCCATGGCAGGGCTGGGACAGGACAGTGACAAGATCTGACTCATGCTCTAAAAGGGACACTCTGCCTGCTGGGCAGAAAACAGACTGAAAGAGGACCAGGGCCAGGGCAGGAGGACCAGACAGGAGGACAGTGCCCGAATACAGGGCCTCACTCCAGGATGGCAGGGGAAGCTGTGAGCCCTGGGAAGATTCTGGATATATTCCACAGGTTGAGTCAAAAGCACTGTCTGGTGGATTTGGATGTAGAATGTGAGAGGAATCAAAAATGATTCTGAAAGTTTGGCCTCAGCAAGTAAAAGTATGCGGTTGCCATCCATTTAGGCTAGAAATTATTCATGCAGCATTGTCTATATTCTGTAAGAAACAAAGGATGCAGTTCTCCTAAAGATACTTATAACCCGAATCTGCCTGACTCATCATAAAATGGTACATAAAGTATGAACAAATATCACTGACATGTAGCAAACTGCCAGGACTTTAGAAAAATCGAAATCTGGAGACTACGCCTGACTATTGAAAGTGTATACTAAGAATATGTGGCGCATGATTTTTTATGAAGTAAATTTCCAGAAATTTCCTTGCACCCAAACCTAGTCATGGAAGCTACTAAATGAACGGGAAATAAAACATTAAGAACATTCTCCAGGGTTTAAAGCTACATATCAACAGTGACAACTATCTGCATCTTTTGACCTGATTTTTATAATGTATCCCATTTCCCAAGTGAAAATGGACATTTGCCTTTTATGACAACTGCAGAAAATAAAGGAGATCCCCGACTGCCCCTTCTGTAATTGTCTGTGTTGGTGTGAATACACAGAAAGTCATTTTCTATCAGGTGTATTATATCCTGGGGAATGACAATTCCTTTTTGTTGCTTAGATCTAACGGCCCACGGTAAAAATACTAAAATAAGTTAAAAAGTATATACTCAGATATGGTCAATTTAAAGGGGAAATAAAGTTTTTTCTGAAATGTGTTTTTCTACCCTAAAGATGTTTTAATTCTGTCTTTCAGAGTGAAATATAAAATAATACAAGTCAGTCCCTGAACTGATAAACTGAACCTTGATGTACTTACGCAGCGTTAGTTGTGACTCCCTAAAATACAAATAAACTGTCAAATTACAGTAGCGTGTGAGTTTATGTGTTGGTTATCTACAGCTAATATGATTGCCAAAATTATTAATCTGCCACATTGTTTCACGTATGGACTGGAAAACCATATTCAGCACAGTTGTACACAGTGCGTGTGAATGTCATTCACAACACACATATAATGTGCATTTTTATGTTTTTAACTTTAGTTCATTCCTTAAACACTCAGTGTACCTGTTGGGCTAGATTTCTGGAGACAGATACCCAAACCCCACTAATTACAGCCTAACTCCTTCTGGCTGGTCTTAGCCTTTGGAGCTGTTTCTCTGCCCTTGGCCATTTTCTCAATGAGTTGTCCCTCTCTCAAGAGGGGCCCTGAGCCATCCTGCCCAGGAGGCATCAAAACCACAAGCAGACAGCACGTCAGCCCCTCAGGGGGGAGTGAACAGGTGGGCCGGCGCTGAACAGGGTGAGGCCAGAGGTAGGAGTCAGGAAGAAGCTCTGCTTGCTTCAGCAGAAGGCCTTCTGCACCTCTTCGAATTGTTTCCGTGACACAATGTTTCCCTCAGTTTTTGTCTCATATTTATTTTCTTTAAAACCAAGTTTGCTCTCTGTTCTTCAATTTCCATGGTGTTGCTTTAAAAATAAACATCAGCCTGTTAGGATGCAGACAGCCCCACGTAAGCAGACCCTAGTTTCTCTGAATACAACTCAGTTCTAGGAATTCGACCGAGAGGCAGCTCTGCAGGCTGGCAGGGGAGTGAGCTCTGGAAGAAATGGACCCAGATTTCAGCCTGGGCCTTGCCGCTCATGAGCTCATTGCTAACCTGGCCAGCTGCTCACACCGCTGCCCCAGAACTTCCAGCCTTGCTCGGCCCAGAGGGAAAGCCAGTCTGAAGCTGCTTGCCCTTCCTTCTCTTTGACCATGACCCCAGGCCCCGCAGAACCCTGTTTACCTGGCCCAAACAATGCCACTGCCGCCCAGGCCTGGGACACCAGCCTTTTTCCAAACAGCACCTCCACCGGCCGCTGACAGACTGAAACTTCACAGATGAGCTACATAGCAATAACTTCGTGCCAGAGGAAGGGCCCGTCTCCGTTCCTACCTCTAGTGCAATGTGGAGGCTAGAACAGTCATCTTTTGCATGAATTCACACGTTTAGTCACTAACCCAGGAATCAGAAAGTGCTCTCAAAGCCGCAAAGCGTTACCCAAAAACAAAGTGGTATTTTGATTGCTGTGGCCGGTCTGTTGGAATCAGACTGTTGTTGGATTTCACAATCTCTTTCCCTCTGAAAGTGTGTGCTTGTAACGAGTACAAGGTGTGAGCTTAAAGTGCAGGGACTGAAAATCATTTTATTTTTGGAATTTCACGATCGCCCTTGGAATAAAGACACCTGCGGGTGTCCTAAAACCGGGGCTGGGAATCAGTGACTTAACCACTTGGAAAGTCGCATAAACAGGGTGGACTTGAAAATCTAGTTTGGATTTTTTTCACAGCTCTCTATCTGTAAGCAGGCCACCATTGTTGCTCTTGTGTTGTTTTGTGCTTTGGGGTCTGGGAAGTAGGGGTGGGTAGGAGTAAAGGGGGAGAGAACGCAGGGAGTTCAATACACATAATTCTCCCCTCTAGTCAGGGTCTCTGGGCAGCTTGACGAGGAGGACCCTGCTGACTCCTTTCCCTCTGAGCACCCAGAGGTGCCCATGGGCGCAATGAGACTATTTTTTTCAACACTCAGAACTGTGATTGCCCAACTCCCCAGGGCAAAGCCTGACCCCACGGCCCAGCCACGGTGAGTAATCAACCCAGCAGTGTGTGCAGGAGGCAGGCGGAAGGAGGCACATGTCCGCTCACACTAGGGTCTCCTGTTAGTGTGCTTCTTCCCAGCTCTTTGTCTCTTGGAAAAAAAAAACAAACCACCCATGCTTTTTTAGATTTCACATGTGGGTCCCCCGGGCGCTCCCTGGTCAGGCCTCATCCCTGCGTGTTTCTGCTCTTCTCAGCCCCGTCCCGCTCCCAGGGCAGTGCGTGAGGGGCTCCCCGGCCGCACTCCCTAGATGGTGGACGGTGGCGGGCAGTACCTGGGAGCTGGCGTCTCTCTGCCATGTGTGTCAGTTAATCCAGGCCTGCGACAGGCCCCAGAGGTCTGCATCCGCGTCCCCGGCCTCACGCGGGACCAGCTCTGCACTGGGTCTCCGCAAGCGGGCAGAGGCCCGCTCCCAACCTCTCCCAGCAGCCTTCTTTCTTCCTTCAGAAAGCGGTTTTGGGGCGTTGGAGCGTGGGGCGGGGCCTAGGCGGGGCGACGTCCAAGCGTGGGGCGGGGCCTCTGCTTAGGACCTGCGCAGAAGGGGAGAGGCAGCACGTGGAAAGGAGGGCTGCTGGAGCGTGGAGTTCCGGAGTTTGGAGTTCAGCAGAAGGGGCTAACGGATAACTGCTGATGTCCAGGTGTCTGTAGTTGATTGCCCTAATTTGACTAAGGAGCCATTTACCTTTCCCGTAAAAGGTATCTGTGGGAAAACTAGAATTGCAGGAGTAGGAGGTGTGCCTTACTTATTGCCTCTTATAAATAAAAAAAATGTTTATGATCTAAATAAAATCACAAAAGAAATCCAGCTTCCTGGAGCTTTTGTTCTTGGAGCAGGAGCAGGCCCATTTCAGACTCTTGGATTCAATTCTGAGTTTATGCCAGTTGTTCAAACAGAAAGTGAACCCAAACCTCCTGTGAATGGTAGTTACTTTGCTCCTGTTAACTCGGCAGAGGGAGGGTGCCTACTAGAGAAATACAGTGAGAAATATCATGATTTGGGGTGTGCATTAATGGCTAATCTTTTTGCCAGTGAAGGCTAACCTGGAAAGGTCATTGAGGTGAAAGCCAAAAGAAGAACTGGAAAACTTAACTTTGTGACTTGTATGAGACAAACTCTTGAAAAACATTATGGAGATAAGCCTGTAGGAATGGGAGGTACTTTCGTGATTCAGAAGAGAAGAGTGAAGATTCACATTATGGCAGCAGAATTTTCTTCCTGCCCATTGAACTCTGATGAAGACTTGAATAAATGGTTACGTTTTTATGAGATGAAGCCTCCTTTGGTTTGCAGTTTTTATCTCCAGAGACCCAGGGTTTGATTTGTGGTTGGAGCACACTCATTGTTTCAGTCATCATGAAGAAGGTGGGCACTACCATTATGACACCACCCCAGACATAGTGGAATATCTTGGATACTTCTTACCTGCAGAGTTTCTCTATTGCATTGATCAACCAACAGAGACCCATTCATTTGGGCGAGATTAAATCAACTGATACTTGCTTGACTGATTAACTCATTAATTGATACTAATATAAAGCCTAATAGAAGTGATCTCATTACTTAAGGCCCATTTTTTTTTGGCCTTTGAAATGAAAGGTATGTCGACACTGTGCTCTGTATTACTTCACAGATCTATCTGAAAGGGATTATTGGGAGCAAAGACACATGATGGAGATGTTCTTCATTCTTTTTATTCTAAAAATAAGTCTTCTGTTTATAATTAAATATAAACAGGATTAAGAATCAAGTGATTATTCCTACTAGCTAATAGTAATAATTTACATTTGTATAATAGTATTCAGTTTTTCAAATTAGTCTTACAACTGCTAAGTGGATGTTTCTGTGTATTAGAATAATTAGTGTTGGAAATGTTGATAGTTGTTAAATCTTTCTACTGAATTTTTGAAATCCATTTTAGAAGTCAAAGTACACTTTTTTCATGGAATAAGGTGGTCAGAGGGAGCAACTTTACTCCTTTTGGTGATGTTGAACCATACTCAGAAGTTTGCAATTTGCCTTTAACAAATATTAGCAACCAGACGGTTAGCCATGATTCCTCCTTTGTTTGGACTGTCTGTTGGAAGCAGTTTCTGCCTTGTTGGTTATTTGCAAGAAGAGAATTGAAAAGAAACAGGATCAAAATACAACCTCGAGGTGAGTATACTCTGATTTATAAATGAGGCTATTGCTAACTAAATATGACTACTGTCTTTCATGAAATATAAAATTATACCTTTACCGATTGTAATGGTTGAAATTTTCTTCAGTGTTTTTCTATAATAATCATTAGCCAAAAACAACTCTGTAATCTTGTAATGCCAACACTGTTCAGATTTAGGAGCTTTTTAGTACTAAGCATATAATAAATTGTCACGAAATATTTTTTGTCTTTGGATGTTAACTATAACATGTCCTGTGAGTATAAATTCCTAAATGTTATTATTTTTATTTTATTTTTTTGCTCTACGCGGGCCTCTCACTGTTGTGGCCTCTCCTGTTGCGGAGCACAGGCTCCGGACGCACAGGCTCAGCGGCCGTGGCTCACGGGCCCAGCCGCTCCGCAGCATGTGGGATCTTCCCGGACCGGGGCACGAACCCGTGTCCCCTGCATCGGCAGGCGGACTCTCAACCACTGCGCCACTAGGGAAGCCCCCTAAATATTATTTTTAAATAAACACTAGTTTGTACCAAAAGAAATGAATAAAAATTTTACATTCTTAAAAAAAAAGTGGTTTTTGTAATTTGCAACAGTTTTCACCACAAAAGCAGTTTTCTCCAATGTTCCATCTCTTTCCAGAAGCGCATTTCAATAGATAAAACACAATGTACATCAGTGACAAACTTGCCAGTCAACTTGTGAATAAAGAGTAAGTGTGTGAGGTGATGGCTGTTACCGAAACTTACCACCATGATCATTCCTCAATACATATATATACATATAGCAAATAATTATGCTGTACACCTCAAACTAAGACAATGTTATATGTCAACTATATCTCAGTAAAACTTGGGGGGAAAACACCGTGATTAAATGTGAAGCTCTTTGGAAAGTCCTCCCCTGCCCTGCAGATTTCATCAATGCATTCCTGCAGCTCCCCTTGGTGTTCCACGATCTAAGCTCCAGCTGACGAGGAATCCAGATGTGGGAAGAGACCTCAGGTTGCCGGTTACTAGTCACCTCCCAGGGGCCTGTGTTCATGGCATCACAGACCTCTGGGTGAGCCGTCTCTTGGGGCTTTCTGTGGCGAGAGGCCTTCCTCCCCACCCCACTCTGCTCCTCAGCACTGTGAGGCTCACTCATCACAGAGGTCCACACCATCGCATCCGGCCCAGGCTTTGGGACCAGGCTGGTTGTATTTTTAACTCCAACTGCTATAAATACGCCCCTTGGAGTGTCCACTTCCTCCCTCCTCCATGGACACCTGTCCCTGGCCAGGCTCAGTCAGCCATCTGACCTGACACAGTACGATTTCAGATGACTGCTTTAGGATAATCAAGTTTCACATGTCGATCTTAAGGGGCCTGGGGAAGGGGGGAGGTCAGGAGCTCGGAACAAAACCGGGGGACAGGCACTGGCTTTGCAAATGCCTTTCTTTCCTGGGTAAGGACCAGGCTCATGGCCTCTCCTGTACTTGACTACAGCCAGCAAGAGGGCTACACCGCATCCCTTAAGATGAAGTGAGCTAAAATCCAACCTTCAAATAACTTTCCACCTACCACGTGAAAATGCCAACTCATCCTATTAAAAGTACTTGACAAGCCTAGAAGCTGGCTCTACTTCCAGCTCACAAAGCCCTTCTCTTTTTTAGTTTTTTTTATTTTCATCAAAGTAATATGTATGCTTGGCTTCAAAAAATAAAATTTGTTTCAACAGTTCCATGTCATAAAAACCCGGCTTCCCAGCAGTGCTTTAGCCCTGCTGGTTCTCAGCACCACTCTGGACCATGGGAGGTGGGTCCTGCCCATTGCCTGACCGCCCACACCTTTGACCTGGAGCCTCACCTCCTTGTGGAGAGAAGGCTGCTGCTCTCAGCAGGTCAGTGGGCGTCCAGGCAGTGGCTGTTTCTGCAGCCCTGTGTGGAATCACTGTAGAAACCCAGCCTCTTCACATCTCCTCGTGATTCCTGGAGCTCCAGCTACTCCTTAAACTCCTGTCTTCTTAAGAAAAAAGCTAGAGTGGATTCTGTCGTCTCAACTAAGAACCCTGACAATAAAGGATTATGGGTTCCTAATGAAAAACAGCAGCCCCACCCTAAGCCCCACTCCCAGTGGCAACACTGGAACCATTTTAGTCGATGATTCTGGTACATATTAACTTTAGAGCCAGTGTTTTCACAGGATTTTTGTGAACTTAATGCAACTACCTACTTCTATTTTTTCCTCTTTCATTCTCCAAAAATATTTATATGTTAATGATCCACTTTATATTAACTATGTAAATACTGACTGTTGAGTTAAGCTGTGTACTTCTCATGTGACTTTTATGTCTTAACTTTTATGTCCAGTTGTTTAGTTTTCTGAGCAAAAAAAGATCTGTTGTTCTCAGACCCAGGATGAGAATGTTTACGCACTTTGCCCAAGATGCCCCAGAGAACAGATGATAAAGGTGCAATGCGAACGTAGTTTGTGTTCTGAAGGGGCTTGCCATCCTTCGGGTATGCAAATTTACAAAATACACCCCCAAAATTTGTAAGGTCGGCAGTGATACACAGGAGACAAAATCCAGAACTGAATTCTGTTCCAACAAGGTGATGGCAGCCAACCCAACATCACAGGCTCTCAACATCTATTGATTTACAACTATTCTCAAAAGATTATAGGACTTTCCGGGTGGCACAGTGGTTAAGAATCTGCCTGCCAATGCAGGGGACACAGGTTTGAGCCTGGGTACAGGAAGATCCCACATGTCGCGGAGCAACTAAGCCCATGCGCCACAACTACTGAGCCCGTGCTCTAGAGCCTGGGAACCACAACTACTGGGCCTGCGTGCCTAGAGCCCGTGCTCTGCAATGAGAGAAGCCACTGCAATGAGAAGCCTGCGCACCACAACGAAGAGTAACCCCAGCTTGCCGCAACCAGAGAAACCCCGCGCGCAGCAACGAAGACCCAATGCAGCCAAAAAAAAAAAAAAAAGAAAAAAGATTATAAAGTCAATCGTGGGCTTCCCTGGTGGCGCAGTGGTTGAGAGTCCACCTGCCGATTCAGGGGACACGGGTTCATGCCCCGGTCCGGGAAGATCCCACATGCCGTGGAGCGGCTAGGCCCGTGAGCCATGGTCACTGAGCCTGCGTGTCCGGAGCCTGTGCTCTGCAACGGGAGAGGCCACAACAGTGAGAGGCCCGCGTACCGCAAAAAAAAAAGTCAATCGTGTGGAATAATGCAGTTTTGCTAAGGCTCCATTTCTTTCATTTTCTCTTAGGCTTCAAATATTTATTCATATGGATGGATCAATCGATTTTAAAATTTTCTTGCTTCTTAAGAGTTACCAAGGTAATAAATTGGCCCTGGATCAAAGTTGAATAATCCACAAACAAAGTTAAAGGTGTGTCTTCTTAACTCCCTCCCCACCCTGCTCCCCACCCCCTGTAGGAGGGTGTTTTCTCCCAGACTCCCCTGAGTGGGAGGCGTGAGGCAGGTGGTCACCTGGCCAGAGGCTATGAATAATCAGCTCTGCTGTGAGGGAACCTGAGTGCAGAGTCTTTCTCTGCCCTATAGTAGCTGAGTGACCTTGGACAAGCTCCTTGGGCTCTGAGCTCTGGCCACCCCTCTCCAGCACACACACAGCAACGTGTGCCTCATAGGCTCATGTGGGTGTATCCCATCCAGTGTGGATCCAGAACCTTGGGACTCCCAGGGACCCCACCTTGCTGACCTCCTTGCAGCTGAAACTCAGTGCATTCTTATTGTTCCAACTCATCAGAGATAGAACCTTTAGCCTGTGTATATATAGTACTTAAATCGTTTTTAAAAGCTTTGTCAAAAATAGCCCTTAAAAAAGCCAAATGCTATGTGTCAGTGGTGGAAGATTTTTTAAAAATTAAGAAAGTGATGGTCCTCAACCAAGAAATTCAAAATTGGAGGTAAACTAAGGAGTGAAATTTTAGCTACAGTGTTGCCTTGGAACAAGGATGTGGACAAATGCCTTCTGCTATGCTGTATAAACCAGAATGAATGAGGACTGCATTTGTAGAACTATCCTCAGCAGAGGCTCTAAGGGATGCAGAATCCTGCAGGCGAGAAATATTCCTGAAAATCAGAGCTCTGATTGCCTCGGGGTCAGGGGCGAGGACTGTCCTGGAAACCACGAGAAACCAGATGGACGTAGGCATGGCTGGGAGTCACAAAAAACACCTCCTTAGCCAAAACGTGTACAGATGATTTTAAAAACTCCAAAATATCCCATGAAAAACCTTTCTGTAGCCCGAGGAAAGTGCCAGAGAAGGAGGGGTCCTTGAGAGGCTGGACCGAGGGTGGTGCAGAAGCCTAGGAGTGAGGGCGCTGCTCTGAGCATCAGCATCACTGCCGGGGCTGCAATGGCAGGGTCTGAGGTCCACTCTGCCCATGGAGCACCCCCAGGTGCTGAGGCACTCGGTTCCCCTTATCCCGCCCCAGATAGAGGTGTCCCCTCTCACCTCTGACCTCGAGTGCCTCATCCTGTGTCCCCCACCTTTCTCTGTGTTTACTCTCAGAAAACGGTATGACAAATTCATTTACACTCGTGTGTGTGACAAGACAGTCACCTGCACTCTAGCAAAGCTGGCACACTGGTCACTGTTACCTACCCAAATCCAGATTTTTGGTGTCAACTTTTCCATTTTTATTTATTAGCAACCAATCAGTTTTTGTTAAAATACACGTCGTGGGCAGCATCTGGTGACAGGACACAGGGAGAGGACCAAGTGAAGGGGGCGGGTTGGAGTGATGGGTCTGCAGGCCAAGGAACACCAAGGATGGCCAGCAACCACCAGAAGCTGGGGAGGCCTCCCAGCTGGTGTCAGAGGAAGCCTGGCCCTCCTGGCACCCGGAGTTGGACTTCCAGCCTCCAGAACAGAGAGACAATACACAGTGTGGTACCTCATTCAGCAGCCCCAGCAGCCAGCACAGATGTGGTATTTCATGGCCTCTCGCTAACACGATGTGGAGTGTCCTGTTAGGCCTCACTAAGCCACAAGCAGCATCTTGCATGTCATGTGCTGACCAGCAGGGCTTGATGGCCCCTTTCACACGGCCTCTCATTGGAAGGAAGGTCAGGGCCGTGCCAGAAAGTAGTCCAAGTCACAGTTGTGCAGAAAGTCACAATTGGGTATAGGTCTCTGGGAGCTAGCAGGGCATCTGGCATCATGAAGTGACTCAGAAGTGAGTTTGAGTCCTATTTTCTCAGGTGACACAGTTCCCTCAGAGGACTCCTGCCCAGACTCTACTGGGGATTCACCTACTGGACCAGAATGAAACAGCAGGAAAGAAACCCCAGTCACCACCTGCCCCACAGCAGATGGTGTTGGGTGGAATTCAGCACGGATACATGTCTACACCCGCCTCTGGAATCCAATCACATCTTCAGATACAGGGTCTCAATGGAACTCGGGCCTCTGGACTGATAGCATTTCTACTAGATTCCTCTCTGAGCTGGATCTGCATACCAAGGCAATGGGTGGATCTGTTTAAAGAGGACAGAACAAATCTGGGGAGAGCCTAAGTCATGGGAACCAGGAGAGAGGATCCCATCCTGGACGTGGACCTCAGGCAGGGGGAAGAGAAGTGCTTAGGAGGGCATGGGGACCAAGCAAGCACGCTGGGCCCAGCCCATTTGGGTTCTGAGCCTGTGGCCTAGGGTGGAGGGCTGCTTTATTTATTTATTTATTTATCTTCACATCTTTGTTGGAGTATAATTGCTTTACAATGGTGTGTTAGTTTCTGCTGTACAACAAAGTGAATCAGCTATAGGTACACATATATCCCCATATCCCCTCCCTCTTGAGCCTCCCTCACACCTGGAGGGCTGCTTTTAAGAAGAGGACCAGCCTGTGAGCAAGAACAGTGGGCCTCTTGTCTCCCCTGTGGAGCTAAGGAGGGTTCGTCTGTGTCCTTCACAGGCAAGGTTGTCAGATAGAATACGGGACACCCAGTTAAATCTGAATTTCAGATCAACAATGAGTAATTTTTAGTATAAGTAAGCACATATTACATGGGCCACCCTTAGACTACAACAATGAAAAATCTTTAATGTAAGCGTGTCCCAAATACTGCACAGGACATACTAAAAAAAAGATTCATTGTTTATCTGGAATTTTGATTTAACCCGTGCCCTGTATTTTTATTTGCCAAATCTGTCAGCCCTATCCCAGGCAACAAAGACAGCACCTCCTTCAGCATCACATTTCTCAACAACACTCAATAAATATCCACATACAGGAGAAAAAAATCCACAGGGCTGCAGAGAAAAGCAGGGATATCTGAACAGGCAGAAACATAGCAAATTAAGCTCCTCTTCCTGCCTCAAACCGCTTGAAGGTCGTGGTGATGACAGCCCTTTAGAAACTCAACCCAAACAGTCCTTTTTTCCAGACCAAATCCTAGTGAGTTGCAGGAGATCTCGATTTCTTTTATGATTCTACCCAAAGACACCATCTTGAATGTAGCTGGCCATGCCAGGAACGTGGTTTGGGACGGGGCCCAGTGCAGTTTTTCCCAGAGCTATTATAAGGAAGTAGTCATGAAACAAAACGCATCTGTGCGGTTGAAACTGCAGTGCTGACCCAAAACATTTCTGATGTGTGGAACTAGCTGGCAAGCTGAGAACCTGAGAAAACACAAAGAGCCGTCTGGCTGTTTGAGATGCCCAGAGCCTCCAAGGGTGGCTTTTGCTCCATGCTATTAGCTGTTTTCCAACAGGCAGGAAGCCAAGGCAGGCAACTCCCGGGGAGATATGTTGGCAGACACAGCTCGGCCTTGACAGCTTCATCTGGAGGACAAGCAGGGGTGAGAGGGAGGGAGCACTAGGGGATCGGAGGGCAGAGGCCCCAGCCTGCCTCTGGGTGGCACCCCAGAGCCTGGCCATGCGACCCACTCCCTGCAGCCACCCTGTGAAGTCACATCTGTTTTCTCCCTTTCACAGATGGGGAAAGTGAGGTTCCCTCGGTTACCTGAGGGTTAAAAGTCAAACTCAGTTCTTTGTAATCACACTATTTTTTGCACGTGGTTCAAAATCCAAAAGGTGCTTAGGGATACAGTGAAAAGTTTGTCTCCCCAGGCCCTGGCCTCCTAGCTCCCCTCCAAGGAGGTGACTGACATTGTCCATTGATTATATGTCCTTCGAGAGAGATTTTATAAATATATGTTTTTTTCTGCTTTTCTTGTTTTAGACAGTTGCCTGAAACCAAGCTCTTTCAGTCTTTCTAACTAAAAAAAAAAAAAAAAAAAGGAAAAAAAGAGTATTTCCCCATTACAAAATACGGTCAATTTAAGAAATTAGAGAAAATGGAAGGGATACACTATCGTCTCCTGCCCTACTCCTGAAAGGCCACCACTGCTAACAGTTGGGCCTTTCACTCCCGAATTTTCACAGAGGTGTTATTTGTAAACAACTTCATGTGTCCTCTTCCTACTTCACTAGAGTTACCTCTTTGGACAGAAAGACAAGGAGAGGAAGAAGAGAAGAAACAGGAGCAAATAATTTGTCCAGAGGGCGTGGGGCTTGTGGGCAGGAGAGGTCAATCAGTCTAGGGAGGAAATGAACACTTACTCATCCTTCTGAGAACACTTTTGTTTTTTTTTTGAGCCCCAAGCACTTGCTCTGTGGGAACACAGTTCCGATCAAAAATCAGAGACCAGGGCTTCCCTGGTGGCGCAGTGGTTGGTTGCCGATGCAGGGGACACAGGTTCGAGCCCCGGTCCGGGAAGATCCCACATGCCGCAGAGCGGCTGGGCCCGTGAGCCATGGCTGCTGAGCCTGAGTGTCCGGAGCCTGTGCTCCGCAACGGGAGAGGCCACAACAGTGAGGGG
>RJWK010031896.1:0-23964 GCA_004363435.1 Platanista minor | reverse complement strand
AAGAATCTAAAAAAAAAAAAGGAGTGGATATATGTATATGTATAACTGATTCACTTTGCTGTACACCTGAAACTAATGCAACACTGTAAATCAACTATACTCCAATAAAATTTTTTAAAAATCATATTACAGTCACTCCATTTCAGCAGATTGCTCCTGGACTTGACACCTCTGCTTCTGTTCCAGTCCCAGCTGAGGAAAAGGCTGCCAGGCAGCCATGCTCACTGATTTGTGGGTTAGGCATAACTCCCAGGGCCCTCTACCAATACCAAAACCACCTCTATTCTGGGGGCTGCCTGAGGAGCTCCCACACCCATCAATAGGCCCTTGCCTGTCTCCGGGGCTGCTGTCCTGTGAGTCCCCTCACTCCTTTCCACTCTCAGAATTGTGATTGATCACCCTGCATCCATCTGTTCCAAGAGAATCTGAGGACCTCATCATGCAGGCCAGTCCAAGTGTGACCCAAATGGTCTGGAGGCACTTTTATTTCTCTCAAGCCCCCTTAACCTCAAGAAGTAGAGATCACTCACCGGTTAACAGATACATATTGAACATCTGCTAGGTATACTGCAACACAAAATGAATAAGGCATCATCCCTGACCTCAGGGATTTCAGAGGATACTCAGTTGGGAAAGGCATGTAAATACATAGCTGACCCTTAAACAACAAGGGTTGAATTGCAAAGGTCCACTTATATGCAGATTTTTTTTCCAGTAGTAAATACTACAGTACTACACCATCCAGGGTTGGTTGACTCTGTGGGTGTGGAAGCAAGAATACAGAGGAACTGGGTATGTGGAGGACTGACGATAAACTATACACAGATTTTCAGGTGTGCAGAGGGTGAGAGCCCCTAACCCCTGCGTTAGTGTGATGTCACACAATTAGTATGATAACTGCTGGGAAGGAGGTAAGGATGGGCTGCTGTGGGAAGAAGGAGGGGAGATACCTAGCCCAGAGGGCAATGAGGACAAATGGAGGGTTTCCTGGAAAGAGGACTCACAGGCTGACTCCTGGAAGGAAGAGCAGGAGCTCACCTAGTGAATGGGGTGAAGGGGAGGAGGGCGCATAAGAGGCATAGGGAGCAGGATATGGATGGGAATGGCCTGCAGACAGACAGCGAGAGTCCTTTGGGCAAGAGTCCTGTGGGAAGTTCACTGAGGCTGGTGTTCAGGCTGCAGAGTTGGGCCCCAGGGTGCATCAGGAAGACCCTTAAATGCTCTCTCAGGGAGTTGGAACTTTATGATGGCATTGAGGACCCCCAGGTGTTTCCTTTCTACCCAAGGAAAAATGAAAAGCCATCCAAGAAAGGAAGTTGTATACTGTTTAACTCATCGTTGAACAATAAATACATAGTCTTAATAACATAAACATTAATTATTTAAGCAGAAATGTAAGATATTGGAAGGATGGGGAGAGGGATGACAGCTCCCTTAATGGGAAATAGCCATACATTATATGGAAAGATAAATGTAAATATCAGAATAGCTCAAATTGTTGAAAGTGGTTGCTTCTGGAGAATGAAGAATGAGGAAGGATGGGAGATGGTACTCCTGTTGTACTACTAGACTTGTAATATTTAACTTTGTAAATACACTTTTTAGATAATTATGTATCTATATTAATACATATATATATTTTTTTAAATGTGTCAACCCCAGCCTCAACACTTAATAACTGAGCGACGAGGGCCAAATCTTTATCCCCTATGTGGCTTAGTTTCTTCACCTGTAAAATGGGATTATAACACTATCTTGCTGGGTTATTATGAAGATCAAAGGATATACGTAAAGTGCCTAGCACTCTGTCTGGAGCTTAGTAGAAACTCAATAAATGGTAGGTATTTTCTTTTTTCTTTTTTTTTTTTTTTTGCGGTACGCGGGTCTCTCACTGCTGTGGCCTCTCCCGCTGCGGAGCACAGGCACCGGACGCGCAGGCTCAGCGGCCACGGCCCACAGGCCCAGCCGCTCCGCGGCATGTGGGATCCCCCTGGACTGGGGCACGAACCCACGTCCCCTGCATCGGCAGGCGGACTCCCAACCACTGCGCCACCAGGGAAGCCCGGTATTTTCATTTTTAATAACAGATAGAAAAGAGAATTAAAAAGCCTGTTTAAAAGGCCTGGACACAAGCCTTCTACATTATATACACCTCTGGTCATTGGAATACATCCTCTTATTTAATAAAAGCATGACTTTAGTCATAAATTATGGAAGAGAGAGAAGTTATAATTTTGATATCAGAAACCAAAAACTAGTTAGATGTTTCAAAATCTGGAGGTGTACTCAACCTTGAAAAAAATATTTGCTGGAACAAAAAGATAAAATAATGTCTTTTGGTGTATATATGTCAGTCCCAATCTCCCAATTCATCATGCCCTCACCCCTGCCGCTTCCCCCCCTTGGTGTCCTTGCTCTCTACATCTGTGTCTCTATTTCATATACACTAGTATGTATAAAATGGATAACTAATAAGAACCTGCTGTATTAAAAAAAATAAAATTAAAATTAAAAAATAATACTGTCTTTTGGGGAATAAGAAAACAGGGATTTGTGAAAACTTTGTCTGATTTGCATGTACTTTTAAAATAGAAAGTTAACCCAGGATGATACAGGTGACAGTAATAGATTTACAGTGAAATTTAGTTTCCCTGCGCTGTCTAGCTACTAGGGTTGTAGTCCCTTTCATCTCTCAGATCCTCAGATTTCCCGATTCTATACCAAGGGGTCAAATTAAAAAGGTCTCTAAGCCTGGTCCCAAACTCTAGGGTTCTGAGAATTCTTGATTATGTGCTTTTGCCTAGGGACGTGGCAATAAACATCCGACTGAGGTTTCCCACTAGGCTCCTAACACGGATGCAGTTCTTTAACCTACCTCTACCTAAAACTGTTTCCGAGTCAATAACCCTTGGATTGGATCTCAAGCCCCACGTCCGACACCCTCCCTATAGCGGGAAATCCAAGCTGCCGGGGCGGCCACCCCCCCCCCACCACGGCATAGGAACTACAGCTCCCAGGGTCCCCCGCGGCGGGGGGAGCCCACTCGGATTGGCCAGGGTTGCGTGACGCTCAGTGTTTTGGCCCGGGCGGTCACATGTTTCCTTTGTTGTAAGCTGCGGAGAGACTGGTGGCTCGTGGAGACGCCGGCGCCGGAGACAACGCTGCGCCGCCGGAAGCAAAGGTACGGCGGGGGCCGCCACTGCTGACCGCTGCTGCTGGCTGCTTCCAGCCTTCGCTGAGAGGTACCCGGGGATGACAGCTCCGGGACCGGCCGAAAGGCGAGAAACTGACCAGAGCCGGGGGCGGAGGGGCGGCCGAGGTCATGACCACGGGGGTCTGCAGGAGGGAAGACTGCGGCGGTCGGCCTCTCGGAGCCAGAGGAGGGGTCCGAGGAGAGACTGCGGGTGGGGCTGCAGGGCCCCTGTTTGGGGCGAGGGGTCTCCGAGCCTCCCCTGGGGGTTGTCAGCCCCGGTTCCGCAACCACACTCTGAAAGGAAGGGCACCCCCAACTCCTGGCACTACCGCCGCGGAACCGTGGCGCTGCTGGCGCACCCGCCGGGGACGGGTTGGGAGGGGCATGGCCGCCGGGGCGGGGGTAGCAGGTGCGGGTCACTCTGGGGGACGGGGAGCAGCTGGCGGACAGGGCTGGGGAGAGGGGTCCCGCATTTTGCCGATGGGCTTCGAACGGAGCGCCGCTCTTTTTAAATCGAAGGTAGCGCTGAGAATGCGAAGGTCTGAAATAAAACCTTCCCGCTTGGTGGGGGCGACAGTTTGATCTTTAACGGGGAGGACTGACGGGTCAAGTTGGGTCCCAGGGCTGCAGGCTAGAGAATCCCCATTAAAGCAGTTGCGAAATGTGCTCGGCGCCGTCACCTGACCGTTACCCCCGCCCCCACCGCCCGCGAGCCTTTGTTTACCACCGCTCGCCTGGGGACCAGCTCCGGGAGCCAGGCCCTCGACAGAAGGTCCCCCGGAAGCGGGCGGGGGAGCGGGCGTTCCGCCGGCAGAGTCCCCGCCTAATCTCCCCTTCCCACCACTCCAGGCCTCGGTTTCTTAATTTAGTTCCTAATGGCCCCGCCTCCAGGTTCTGGACACTCGGGGCGAAGACTGTTAACGCGGCGGGGATTGGGGCCCTGCGGGTGCTTTCGGGCGGAACGACTGGGCGAGTTCCGAGTGTTTATTGGCTGGTGTATTGTCGCGAGGTGGGCTAGCCCAGGCAGTTCTTCCCCGCCCCCTTGAAGGTGATCTGGAGGACACGCGGGAGCGCGCGCTCGCCTCTTGTGCAGCTGCGACCCGAGCGGAGCCTCTGGCGGGGCGCGCTGCCGAGCCGGGGGACTGGGGCGCGAGGCCCAGCTGACCCGGTATCCTTTGGTGGCCGCCGCGGCTTCTGCCTGAATCTGTAGGCAGTTCTGGGGCTCGCGGAGGACCTGAAAATTATCCCTCTTTAACTCATGTCGCCCTGTCTACCCAGATGGTGGGAAGAAAGCCCTCAGGCGAATTAGTTCTTGCCTGTTCTGTAAACAGGGTTTAAATAGCTAAGTAAGGACCGTAAAGCCACATTTTAGAGTGCCTCACAGTCACTCCTGAGGCAGCGACTTTTCGCAATTATTGTTAGTGGATTTTAGTGATTAATCACTTGCTCTCTTGAACAGCTTTTTAAAAATCATGTCTCAGTATTTGCAGCTATAGACTGTTTATGTCCACCGGCGAGGCTGGTTTTTGTTAAATACGTAAAATAGATGAAAAATCTGCTTGTTGTCGACTAAGATGTAAAATTAGAATTCTATTTTTTAAAAAAATAACTTGAGGATATTCTCCCGCTCCCCCCAGAAAGTTAAGATTCTTCTATACCCCGGTTTAGATGAGTTGTTTCCTTGTTTGGGGGATTATAGCTCACTCTTCTATGATGACAGTAATAAAATCTACAAGAACAATCATTTTAGCCACAGTGTGTTGAAGATGCGGTTTTCCTAATCTGTGATTTAATAGGGAACTTGGGTTTTATCAGATTTTATTTTCCTATAAATCTGTAGGAATTCACCCAAGACGGTGCATTTCTGTAGGAGGTAGATTGAGCGCCCCGAGTGAAGCAGGAATTGACTATGAACAGTTCTCATTGTATGCATTCTTAATTTATTTTTAAAATTCAAGTTGGGATGACTATGCCAGAGGGAGCAGCTTCTGTGATCCTGAACTGCCTCATCTCTTGTGCATTGAAGGCATTTAACATTTCTAAATAAGTACAAGTTGCAAACCTCTAACCTTTGTAAAAAATAAAACCACCACTCATAAGCCTGCTTATCCAGACAAAGTCTGTGACTTAGTCTCTAAACAAGAAGAAGAAATAATATTCTGAGTTGGAGTTTACTATCAGCTTTAATTTAAACTCTCTTCGCTTTTGTCCAAGTTGCTAAAACCTTAATGCTTTTTCAGAAAACTTTGTTTTAGTTTCTTTGATTTTCTGCCATTTTATTAAAACCCAAAGGTCAACCCTGTGAAAAACAAATACTCTTCATTAAATGAGGGACTGCAGTTATTTTTTGTATATACTCCTTTTTTTTTTTTAATATTTATTTATTTGGCTGCACCAGGTCTTAGTTGCAGCATGGGGGGGATCTCTTAGTTGCAGCATGCGGGATCTAGTTTCCTGACCAGGGATCGAACTCTGGCCCCCTGCATTGGGAGTGCAGAGTCTTAACCACTGGACCACCAGAGAAGTCCCTGTATGTACTTTTTTCTTACCTAGGAATTTGGGACATCCTTTTTCAATAAATATTTAGGTATGGACTGTATAAAAAATGTAAATAAAATATCCTAGTATATCATAAGTATATGAAATATATAAGCATATTTATTTTGTATGACTCTATTTCTGTTGTGACTGAAAGAATATGTGGCCACTTGACAACTGTTGACATTTTAAAACCCTGTTCTTTCTCCTATTAAAAACAATAGCTAAACTAGCTTTTTTAAATTAAAGTCTGTCACTCTGCCTAAATTTATCACCCAGGGGCTACAATTTTTCAGCATTTGGCACATATTAAAGTCTACTAAATTGATTTCTAAAGGTCATTAGGCTTTGCTCTTTACTCAGTGCTTTCTAAAACTTACTTCTGTAAATAATTTGTTGTCACCACTAAGCTAAATAAAAATCACTGACTTAAAAGTGCTTTTATCCATAGAGAGATCACGTAAAATATTGGATCTCAAACTTGTTCAAGTGGCAGAGTACTGAGTCATGTCCTTGCAGATTTAATTAATTCTAATAAGAGAACCAAAAACAGTTTTCTTAAAAAAATTTATTCATTTTGTTTATTTTTATTTTTGGGTGCATTGGGTCTTTGTTGCTGCGCGCGGGCTTTCTCTAGTTGCGGCGAGCGGGGGCTGCTCTTCATTGCGGTGCTCAGGCTTCTCATTGCGGTGGCTTCTCTTGTTGCGGAGCACAGGCTCTAGGTGTGCGGGCTTCAGTAGTTGTGGCACGTGTGCTTCAGTAGTTGTGACTCGCGGGCTCTAGAGCGCAGGCTCAGTAGTTGTGGCGCACGGGCTTAGTTGCTCTGCGACATGTGGGATCTTCCCAGACCAGGGCTCGAACCCGTGACCCCTGCATTGGCAGGCGGATTCTTAACCACTGAATCACCAGGGAAGCCCCCAAAAACAATTTCGCTAAAAGAAAACATAACTATATATCTACGGATCTTAAGATTTTTAAATAAAACAATGCATTAGATATCTTCTAGCAAGATAAAACCAAGGATATTAAGTTTACATGTCAAGTAGCTTCAATAGGACAGCTTTATATCAAGTATGATACCTGATGATTAACAATTTTTTTTTTCTTCCTTTGGGGGTTGGGGAATATTAGTAGCCAAAAGTTTTAAAGCAAGGGAGAGAAACAGTGAATGGAGAAGTTCAATTTTTTTGTTCTGTGATTTGGGAGAAAACAGTATTCTTTTTTCAGTTATAGAACCATAATTGTTTAAGAACTCCTAAATTTTTCATCATCAGATACCTCTTATTTCTCTTTCTCTCATTAATCAAAGTAATAATGTATTGACTATTTCAGGTTCATGTAAACAAGGGATAATCACTTGCTATAATTCTAGACAAAGAAATTTAAGGGTTATTTTGGTTTCTGATATCGTACGGTAAGTGTTATTGGTGGTTTCATTAAGAAAATTAGAAATGTTGAAAATAACAGCTTGAAGACTGGACTTTAAGTGTTGCATTTGTAAAATTTGGTTCAGGAACCACTACTCCAAGAGTAAAGGTTTAAATTGAAAAGTATAAACTTACAACTTTTAAAAAGTGGACATTAAATAGCATGGTTCAAATAAATTAGCGTTTGAGAAAAATGTGGTAAAAAAACTGCTTGGTTTCAGAGAGTTCAATGTTAAATATAATTTCCTAGTTATTTTTAAATAATGGATTTACTATGTTACAGTGTTTTCTGACTTTTCTTCTGTTGAGTTACTGTATATCTTTAAAGATAAAACTCTTATTCTTTAGTAATTTTGCTGTTTCTGCTATGTTGTTTTTCACTCAAAGTTCAATTTGAGAAAATGGAGTAGTGTGGAGCATAGCACAGTAGCAATTCATTACTGCAAGTTGCAGGGACCATGTTAGTCAAAATGTTGTTGGTTTCCTTTACCATCTGGTATTTATTAGTCTTTGTAAGCCGGTCACTAGTCCATGCTATCTTAAGGCTAATAGTAACTTGTTTCTTTGTATAGGGGTCCTGCATTCTAAAGGAAAAATAAGCTTGATTGCAGTTCTACACTCTAAAATCAATTCTGATACTATATAACGCCTTTGGACCTCTTAGGCAGACCTCCTCTGTCCCTAGCCCTTACAGATTAGATTGGTAAGTATTACCTAAAAACCCTGCAGAAAATGCCCGGGTGAATTGCCTTGCCCTTCTACTCCCTGAGGTATAATTCTAGACTAGATCAGTCATGAGAGAATCTATTCCCATTTGCACTGTAGCAGAGAAACAATTTGTGTTTTCTGCTAGGGAAACACTGAGAATTTGAATCTATTTTAGTATCAATCTTTGAGTTCTTGTTTGATTCTAATCTTAGCCAACCCCACAGCATCTAAAATTGGATCTGAATGCAATATTCACCACCCCAGTGGCAGACAGGGGGTAGGCTCTCTAGAATTGTTTCTTGAATTGACTTGAATCCCTACATTGGCTCAGGATCTTATTGTCTTATTGGGGGATAAACTTACTTAGCTAGGACTAACAATCCCCTAATTTGACCAAGTTGAAATATTCCTTACCAAGGTATACACAAGTTAGATTGACTTCTGCAAATAAGGACACAAGCAAGATAACATAACATTCACTTCACAATCAAACAATAATCAGGGTATAGAGATGTGTGTTTGTGTATACATGTAGAAAAAAATCAGTAGTCCAGGGCTTCCCTGGTGGCGCAGTGGTTGAGAGTCCGCCTGCCGATGCAGGGGACGCGGGTTCATGCCCCGGTCCGGGAAGATCCCACACGCCGCAGAGCGGCTGGGCCCGTGAGCCATGGCCGCTGAGCCTGCGCGTCCGGAGCCTGTGCTCCGCAACGGGAGAGGCCACAACAGCGAGAGGCCCGCGTACCGCAAAAAAAAAAAAAAAAATCAGTAGTCCACATCTTGGTTTTCTGGATCCACTTTTGAATTTGCCTAAACTTGTAGAATTTATGAGTTCTATTTATAGATATCTAGGCCAGAAACCAGAATCACTTGTGCTTAAATACTGTTGGTATTGTGTACAGTTCAAGGTTCCAGTATTCTGTCTTAAGCATTCCTCTCTTCCCCTTCCAACAACAACAACGAAAAATTGTGCTGAATTGGTTGGTTTCTGTATACAAGTACTAAAGTCAAAAAAGGATCAAAAAAGGATCAAAAAAGCAGAAGAAATATGCATTTATATACTAAAAGATTTAAGATAATTACTTGATAAGCCTGGTGATTCTATATGGATAATCTAGATAACTAAAAATTAAAAACTGAAATGCTCAATTCCACCGTTAGCTTGATGTTGACATGAATATTTGTTTACTCATCTTTCACTCAAGAAACCTTACCGCAGGATAAAACTGTCAAGTAAGGAAGTTGATAAATAAGGAAACTATTTTAGATATAGCATAAAGTTATTAATTTGCTTTAAGGATTATTATTCAGGATTGGTTTTCCTATGCAGAAGTAAACTTCCAGTCACAAACTGAAATCTACTAAAACCATCTTTCAACATTGCAGTAAATAACACCAATTATACATAAAGTGATTACGATCTGATTTATGTGTTGCTGTTTTCCATTTATTTTAGGTGTGGAAAAACTGGGGCTTTGATCAAGCAAATGCTAAAAAGGTATTTTATTTATAATGTTTATAAACTCTCTAAGCATTGTTATTAGAAAATGTAAATCATTTTCCTTCAACCGGGGGTCACTTAGACCATCAGAGTAACAGCAAACGATTCTATCCTCAAGATCAGATAGGAAGGCAGCATCACAGACTTTTCTGTTACCAAATAAACTTTTTTTTTTAAATAAATTTATTTATTTTTGGATGTGTTGGGTCTTCGTTGCTGCCCGCGGGCTTTCTCTAGTTGAGAGCGCAGGCTCAGTGGTTGTGGCTCACAGGCTTAGTTGCTCTGTGGCATGAGGGATCATCCCAGACCAGGGCTCAAACCCATGTCCCCTGCATTGGCAGGCGGCTTCTTAACCACTGCGCCACCAGGGAAGCCACCAAATAAACTGTTGACACACTAGTTTCTACTCCTTCCGAACATGCTCAGTCCCTACTCTACCGTTTCTCCAGTCCAAAAGACTCTAAAATAAGTTATCTCCCTTCATTTTTCTGGGACATAGGCCAAAAACAGGTAATTTTTAAATCTACCTAGCAATCTGAAACTAGGTCTACAACATTTATGAGTTCTGTAGTTGGAAATAAACTCTAGAGTACTCTTAACCAGAAGAATCTTTCTCTTAAAAATCTTCCTTTCGGGCTTTCCTGGTGGCACAGTGGTTGAGAATCCGCCTGCTAATGCAGGGGACACAGGTTCGAGCCCTAGTCTGGGAAGATCCCACATGCTACGGAGCAACTAAGCCCATGTGCCACAACTACTGAGCCTGCGCTCTGGAGCCCGTGAGCCACAACTGCTGAGCCCACATACCACAACTACTGAAGCCCATGTGCCTAGAGCCCGTGCTCCTCAACAAGAGAAGCCACCACAATGAGAAACCTGCACACTGCAACAAAGAGTAGCCCCCGCTCGCCGTGACTAGAGAAAGCCCGCACACAGCAATGAAGACCCAACGCAGCCAAAATTAAAAAATGTATGGGGGTAGAAGCCAATTACAAATACACTTTGGATCACATATCAACTTACAGAGATGTGAAAAAAGAGTAGGAGTAGAAGAACCATCATAAAAATCAAAATTTAAGAGAATTGATAGCTATAGTCCAGTGCCTCAATCCATCAATTACCTATTCAGAGCCGTTTTTGAGGGAGATTTGAGGATGTTTCTTATCAGTGAAAGGGAGCAGGGCATAAATAACATACATTTAAAAAAATCTAAAAACCCAGTACTACATAATTATAGTGCAAATTTTGGGTAAAATAGAGGAAGACAGAAGATAAATAAATACTTATCATTTGACATACGTGCCTCCTTTCTTCTATGCCTAGATGCAGTGATACTTAAATTTTTTAATTTTCTTTGCATATTTTTAAAAGTATTTATTTGGTTGCGGCAGGTGGGCTCCTTAGTTGTGGCACATGGGCTCCTTAGTTGCAGCTCACCAGCTTCTTAGTTGCAGCATGCATATGGGATCTAGTTCCCTGACCAGGGATCAAACCCGGGACCCCTGTATTGGGAGTGCAGAGTCTTATCCATCCACTGCACCCCTCTTTGCATATGTATTTTGTTTGTTTTTATGTTTTTTATGTTTTTTTTCCTTTTCCAGCAGTAAAAACATTTATACATACATACATCTATACTGTAATATGTGCCTACGTAGTATACAGAGAGCTACATAAGTCTCCCAGCTGCTTTAGATAAAAATTCTTAGAGACCTACCTAGAATGGGGAGAATCTGAGAAAAATTCTTATCAGATACCCCTAGTCCAGCTCTAACTCTTGCTTCAATTTTTTTTTAACATCTTTATTGGAGTATAATTGCTTTACAATGGTGTGTTTCTGCTGTATGACAAAGTGAATCAACTATATATATACATATATCCCCGTATCTCCTCCCTCTTGTGTCTCCCTCCCACCCTCCCTGTCCCACCCCTCTAGGTGGACACACAGCACCGAGTTGATGTCCCTGTGCTATGCGGCTGCTTCCCACTAGCTATCTATTTTACATTTGGTAGTGTATTTATGTCCATTTGCATATGTTTTGATATCTGCTTTTTACTTACTATCTGGTTAATGCTTCCTCATGTCATTAAATAGTCTATATAATTTTTGATGGCTGCAGGGACTGTGTTCCATCCTTAATACATACTATGGTTTAACTAATCCCCTATTGTAGGGTACTTAAGTTGTTTTAAGTATTTTCTATTAATACTGCATTGAACAACTGTAGATAAATCTTTCTGTATAATCCTGATTATTTCCTTAGGATAGATTGCTAGAAAGGGACTTACTGGTCAAACAACATACATATTTTTAAAGGCCATTGATAGATATAGCTGAATTCTTCTTAGCAGCACTATGTTAAAATAATAAACATTTATATTAGGGTTTGAATGTACTCAAGTTCTGTGTCTTACAGCATTCTGACTTAACTCCACATTCAGTAACTGAAACCCAGTTGTGTAAAAGGGAAACAGAAGGTTATTAGTAATTCACAACGTACATAGCATCCTTTCAACTGGGGGGTTTAAGGACTACTATTGCAAATTACCCCTAATGTTCTAATTGTATAAATCTTTATTTATCAGTTTTTATTAAAATGAGATATAGTACTCTAAAGCCTATATGAAATATATTGATCGTGTAATTTTATTGTAGTGTTTACATCAAAATGAAATGTCAGTTGAGTACTGAACTTTCTACATATTGAAATGGTTTAATTTTTTTTACTTTTAGCCACATAAGGAAGATCCTTAACAGTTATTTCTCAACAATTATATAGTCAACTGATGTAACAATGGTACTAATATTGGGACGAAGACTAAACAGAGAGGATCTCGGAGTGCGTGATTCACCAGCAACAAAGCGTAAAGTTTTTGAAATGGACCCTAAATCTCTGACAGGCCGTGAGTTTTTTGACTTCTCTTCAGGATCATCCCATGCTGAAAACATACTCCAGATATTTAATGAATTCCGAGATAGTCGTTTGTTCACAGATGTTATCATTTGTGTGGAAGGAAAAGAATTTCCTTGCCATAGAGCTGTTCTCTCAGCCTGTAGTAGCTACTTCAGAGCTATGTTTTGTAATGACCACAGGGAAAGCCGAGAAATGTTGGTTGAGATCAATGGTATTTTAGCTGAAGCTATGGAATGTTTTTTGCAGTATGTTTATACTGGAAAAGTGAAGATCACTACAGAGAATGTACAGTATCTCTTTGAAACGTCAAGCCTTTTTCAGATTAGTGTTCTCCGTGATGCATGTGCCAAGTTCTTGGAGGAGCAACTTGATCCTTGCAATTGCTTAGGAATCCAGCGCTTTGCTGATACCCATTCCCTCAAAACACTTTTCACAAAATGCAAGAATTTTGCATTACAGACTTTTGAGGATGTGTCCCAGCATGAAGAATTTCTTGAGCTTGACAAAGATGAACTTATTGATTATATTTGTAGTGATGAACTTGTTATTGGCAAAGAGGAGATGGTTTTTGAAGCCGTCATGCGTTGGGTCTATCGTGCTGTTGATCTGAGAAGACCACTGTTACATGAGCTCCTGACACATGTGAGACTCCCTCTGTTGCATCCCAACTACTTTGTTCAAACAGTTGAGGTGGACCAACTGATCCAGAATTCTCCTGAGTGTTATCAGCTGTTGCATGAAGCAAGACGGTACCACATACTTGGGAATGAAATGATGTCCCCAAGGACAAGGCCACGCAGGTAAGAAGACTGTTTACATATTAACTACAACATAATTAACAAAAATTTTTGTTTTTAAAATATTTTAAAACTTCCTGAGTGTAATCTCAGTGTAGTCATTTATATGTATCATCTGCATGTTGCTTTATATAATTTGAGATTTGTTTTGGATTACAAATCATTAGAATTTCTCTCCCAGTGAAGACTAGATTCAACAGTAGCATTTTTCGTTACTGTTATTCTGAGCTATGAGATGGCATTGCAGAGGGTCTTTGCAGCTATGCATGTTTCAACATATTTCTTTAATTTCTCTTAACCTTTGTAGGGTACCAAATTTATTCCACTTTTTTTTTCCTCTAAAGATCTTTGGATGTAAGGTAGCTAAAGACTTCGTTAGACTCTGTTGGACTGCCTCTACTTATAAAAAACAATTTGTATATTCACAGACTAACCTTTTTCCTAACAGACAGCATGAAATATAGAGGTGAAGTAAGTAAGCTGATATAGATTGAGGGGGTTCTCAGATGTAAAACCAAGGCTTCAGATCTTTTCTCATTGCCACAGTTACTAGATTTAAAACACCTATAGATTTTAATTCATAAACTGTAGAAAAATAATCTCTATGCCTTAATAAGGGAAGGAATAGTATTAAACGTGTTTTACTGTGAATAAGCAAAAATTGGCTATTGTGAGAAATATTATAGTAAAGAATCTTTTAGGGCTTCCCTGGTGGCGCAGTGGTTGAGAGTCTGCCTGCCGATGCAGGGGATGTGGGTTCGTGCCCCGGTTTGGGAAGATCCTACATGCCGCGGAGCGGCTGGGCCCATAAGCCATGACCGCTGAGCCTGCGCGTCCAGAGCCTGTGCTCCGCAATGGGAGAGGCCACAACAGTGAGAGGCCCGCGTACCACACACACACACACACACACACACACACACACACAAACGTGTTTTACTATGAATAAGCAAAAATTGGCTATTGTGAGAAATATTATAGTAAAGAATCTTTTAAATATTTTTCTAACAAAGCTAACTTTTTTGGTGTGTGTGGTTAAAAATACATAACATAAAATTTACCATCCTAACCATTTTTAAGTGTACTGTTTAATAGTGTTAAATATATTCACATTGTGTGAAACTGATGTTTATTTTCCCACACCATCTCCACTTTTTCTATAAATTTACTATAGCGTAGCTCTCAAACCATATTTTTGGCATTGATTTTGATTATCATTGTTTTGGCATGTGATTAAAATTCAGCATATTGTGAGGTAGCATGTTTTTAATTAAAATTCAGCATATTGTGAGATAACATGTCTTTAAAATCTATACTAGTTTGGATATAGCAATATTTAATCTGTTTTTTCATATGTAAAATGAAAATTATGATAAATGGTGCTTACTTCACAGGTTTTGCCATTGAAACTATTAAATGCAATAAACCTTAAGCTTCTCAGCAGAGAAAATGGTATATAGGAAGTGCTTTAAAAATTATTGGCCATTATTATTTATATAGTGTAGTGTTGGTCTGACCCACTTTAAGAAAACTCCTAGTACTTGACAGTCTGAACTTCTTTATAAATTGGATATAATATTGAGTAACTATTATTACAAAAATTAACATAGGGGCTTCCCTGGTGGTGCAGTGGTTGGGAATCTGCCTGCCAATGCAGGGGACATGGGTTCGAGCCCTGGTCTGGGAAGATCCCACATGCCGTGGAGCAACTAAGCCTGTGAGCCACAACTACTGAGCCTGCGCGTCTAGAGCCTGTGCTCCACAATGGGAGAGGCCACGACAGTGAGAGACCTGCGCACCACGATGAAGAGTGGCCCCTGCTCGCCGCAACTGGAGAAAGCCCTCACACAGAAACGAAGACCCAACACAGCCAAAAATAAATAAATAAATTTATTTTTAAAAAAATTAACGTAATATTTCTTCGTATCAGGGTTAGAGTGCATTTTCTCTTCAAAGTCAGGCGACTTTAGTTAAAAGTAATTGTTTTATAAGAAAGAAATATAAGGACTTCCCTAGTGGTGCAGTGGTTAAGAATCCACCTGCCAATGCAGGGGACACGGGTTTGACCCCTGATCTGGGAAGAACCCACGTGCTGCGGAGCGACTAAGCCCGTGAGCCACAACTACTGAGCCTGCGCTCTAGAGCCCGTGAGCCACAACTACTGAGCCCATGCACCACAACTACTGAAGCCTGTGCGCCTAGAGCCCGTGCTCCACAACGAAGAGTAGCCCCCATTTGCTGCAACTAGAGAAAGCCCGCACGCAGCAATGAAGACCGAATGCAGCCAAAAAAAATAAAACAAATTTAAAAAAAAGAAATATAAAATACTTTACTCCTAGTCTTTTAACAAAGAACAAAAACTACAGTTTTATTCTATAAAATATACTGATTTTTTTTTAAGTTCTTCCATTTAGGACTGTTAGACTTCAGCTGAGCCTAAGAATGTGAAAGACCAAAGTTCTTAAATGTATTAATTAAGAAAGCTAAACAGCTTTGGGGCTATTCCAGAACTTTTCTGGGCAAACAGTGTCTTTCCAAGGGGAGAATCGTATATTTTTACAAACAGAATCCCCTGTGGTAGACAGAATGGTTTTGGGTCAAATAGAGTTAATAATATCTATCCCCCATTTCTCCCATCTGCATAGGATTAGAATAGGGACCAAGGAATATATATTGTAGAATCAAAAGTTATTTATATTAAAATTATTTGTTTATAAAGATATGACCGGAATGAAATCAGAGTGCAGCCTAAAGGTAATTAGGCTTACATTATAAGTAGAGAATTTTCTGATTTTCTTAGTTATTTGATTTACAAAAATACAATTTTACATCCAATTTTTAAGGGAACCAATCCATTTCATACAGTAACACATCTATATAAGATTATGATATCACTTTTCTTTAGGAGGCCAGTAGGAAAAAAATCAAACTATAGTTTTATTGAATTTGCAGACTATTGTAAATATAATAGCAGATGTTTATTTTATGTAAATTTTATATTTTATGTATTGCGTGAGGAATCTGGAGGAATCCTTTATTTTACAACTCTGCCATCACCTTCTATCCTTTATATTCTGTCTTCCTGTTACTGCATGTTAGTACTAATCACTAGGAATTTCCTTATCTGAACAATATGTATTATTTATACAGGTTCTCATCTTTCTGAGAAGCTACAAACTTTTGTAAGAGGAGTGATGTCTCCATTTCTTCAACTGCAGCTCACTCCTCTGACTTCTGCTCCAGTCAGTCTACTGAAACTCCTCTCAATCAGGTCATCAGTGACCTTCTATTTGTTATTTGTTAGCTTCTTTTCAGTCTTTATTCACCTTGATCTCTGTTTAGGATCTGACATTTTTAATTGCTTTAATCTGTCTTGAAACTCTCTTCCATTAGCTTCAGGAGTACAATTTCCCTCATGGTCCTCTTCTCCAGCTACTCATTTTCAATTTGATAGCGCTTTTTCTAGTGTTTGAAATGTTGATATTCCCTTGGTTAACCTCTCTTCGTCTTGCCTTGATACTTTCCTAGATGATCTCATCTATTCTCATGGTTTTGATTACCATGCTTGCTATTGACTATCAAAACTATATCTCCATACCGATAAAAAAAAAAAAAGACTAGGCAATTTCTGTTTGGGCTTCCGTGGTGGTGCAGTGGTTGAGAGTCCGCCTGCCGATGCAGGGGACGCGGGTTCGTGCCCCGGTCCGGGAAGATCCCACATGCCGCGGAGCAGCTGGGCCCGTGAGCCATGGCCGCTGAGCCTGCGCGTCCGGAGCCTGTGCTCCGCAACGGGAGAGGCCACGGCAGTGAGAGGCCCGCGTAAAGCAAAAAAAAAAAAAAAAAACTGTATCTCCAGCCCAGACTTTTTCATTCGTTCAGTCATTCAGCAGAACAATTTTGATAGTGAAAGGTTATGCTAAAAATTACAACTCATATACTATTGAAATGATTATGGACCCTTAAATTGGTTTTACAATATTTATGGTCCTATTCCTAAACAAGTCTAAAAAATAAAATATAAAAACAACGTATCTTTGTACACAAAATTTTAAAACTTTACATTGATTACTTACATATTAAAAATAAAATGATCAGAAGAAGCTTTAATCAAGTACTTTAATCAGTTTCCTGGCCATATTTGTCTTTAAAAACGTCACATTTTTTACCTGAGGAACGTATGTTTTCCCCAGTATTATGGCTTTGTTATCATTATTACTTTCTTCCTAAAATTAGCTGTAAACTCCTTCAACATTGCATTTTGTGTTTAATAAATTTAAAAATTTTGACAACTTCAAAAAATTATATATATATCATCATACATATATAAAATATATATATTTACTTGAAGATGCATCTTTAAAACAATAACATAGGCAAAATTACCTCAAAGTTAAGAATAATTCTTTCATATTATTTAATATCCAATCTATATTCATATTTCCCCAGTCTTTTCCAAACTGTCCTTTAATGAACCTGGATCCAGTCCAGGACTACTCATTGCATCTGGTTATTTCCATGAAGTCTTATTTCAAAACAGTTTCTTTTTCATGATTCTGACTTGTTCATGGTCAAGTTGTCCAGAAAAATATTCCACCTTCAGTATTAGTCTGATTGCTTCCTTATGGTGTCAATTAGCTGCATTTAGCTGTTTCCTGGAAACTGGAAGTTAGCTTCAGCTCAATGGAGACAAGTTAAATATTTTTGATTAGAATTCATCCTAGGTAATATATATATCACATTGCATCACATTGGGAGACACAGCATATCTGGCTGTTCCACCATTAGTGATGGCAGAGATCAGCTCTGGATTAGGGCAGTGACAGTCCCATCCCACCACTGTGCAGTTAAGTTATACTCTTCACATCATCCAATATTTCTTTAGTGTTTATTGTGTGCCAGGTATTTTCCAGAGCTCAAGCCATACTGGATAGTCTACCTATATATACTCATGTGTCTCTTAAATGACACATTATATTAGAAGTGGAGTGTGATGGCATGTTTCTAGGAAGAGGATATAGAACATAAGACCATGAAAACTTTGATAATCGGTACTGCCAGTTGTAAACCTTGGGTATATAAAGAAGAAATAGTGGAGACCAATTACAGAAGGAGTAAAGCTTAGGAATGGTTGTTTTTACTAATATATGTTACACAACTTTAAATTTCTGTACTAATGTATAATACTGTTTTTAATAAACACATAGTGCAAGCCCCACGATGTGTCAAGAGTACTGGCTTCAGAATCAGATAGACCTCTGGACTAGAACCTAGCTCTAATAACTAGTTAATTCTTTGATGCTGGGCAAAGCACTTTAACTTCTCTATGTGTCAGTTTCCTCATCTAAAATAAGCATAATACCATCTACCTTGTAAGATTGTTGTGAGGACTAGAGCTGTCATGAAAAATGCATAACCTGGTATTTGACACAAAAATGCTTAATAAAAATTATTGCTGGTTTCATGAATAATCAAAATATATTTTAAATTTGTGCTATACTTTTATAGAATAGGAAATGTGGTTTGAGAGACAGAAATGCTTGCTATCAAATGGTTTATTTATTTTAAGTATAAATTGTTCATACCTATGGAAAAATATCTGCCACACTCCATTAAACAATAGATAGCTAAGATTTAATAAGTTCATCACTTTGAGTTTGGAATTGGTTAATTAAGTACTTGTCTCTTCTAATACTTTCTACTACCTCTTGTCTGATAATCAGTTACTATATAATGAAAATAGGAACTTGATTGCCATAATGAGGACAAGGTTCAAGTTCTTATTGAGTAAATCAGTGAGAAGACTAAGGTTAAGATTTTTTTTTAAGAAATAAAATTTTAGAACTCAGTGTTCTGAATTTTTGTTCCAGTCCCTCTTAAGAGTGATAACCTACTATACCATCGGATGCATGATTTACCATTTTTATACATTTAGTTCATTGTTATTGTGAATTCATTTTTACGTAAAAGTACTGTATACATGCCTAAGTCTCCCTCTACCTGACCCTTGATATATCAGTTCTCATCCCAAAGGATATCTCCGTTACCAGCTTTTTTTAACTCTTTTTAGAAATATTCTTTGCATATAGAAGTGTGTGTGTGTGTGTGTGTGTGTGTGTACACATACGTCTCTACTGTTTTTTATACAGACGGTTGTGTACTTCTCTCACAGTTCCTGCACCTTGTTTTTAATCACTTAAAAATTTTTATCTTGGAGTTGGGCTTCCCTGGTGGTGCAGTGGTTGGGAGTCTGCCTGCCGGTGCAGGGGACACGGGTTCGTGCCCCGGAGCGGCTGGGCCCGTGAGCCATGGCCACTGAGCCTGCGCGTCCAGAGACTGTGCTCCGCAATGGGAGAGGCCACAACAGTGAGAGGCCCGCGTATCAAAAAAAAAAAAAAAAAAATCTTGGAGGTTGTTCTATATTAGCACTTACAGGTCTTCATTCTTTTTTTTTTTTACTCTTCATTATGGAAAATTTCAAACTCATTCTTTTTAAGGAGATGTATAGTATCACTTTTATGGATACCATAATTTATTTAATCCATCTCTTGGTAGTGGTTGGGTTGTTTCTAGATTTTTTTCATCACAAACAGTGCTCAGTGAATATTCTTATACATATGTCTGATAATTTATAACATAAATTACTAGAAGTGGAATTGCTCAGTCAGAGGATATGTGCATTTTAAATTTTGGTAGATATTGTAAAAATTGACTTCCAATTTATACTTCATCTAAAAATATGAAAATCCCTATTTCTTCACTCCTTTCCCAGCACAGTGTATTATTAGTTTTTGTAAATCTTTGCTACTCCAGAAAGTGAAAATTTATATCCCATAATTTTGATTTGCATTTCTTTAATGTGGAAGATTGAGCATCTTTTCCTGAGTTTGAAAAGCATTTGTAGGTTGTTTTTTTCTGCAGTTCATTGAACTCTAGTGTATCAGAATTCTGATTGCAAGTAATTGAAACCAGCTCACCAGCGTAAGCATAGAAGGCAGGTAGCTGTATTAAAAGGGTACAGGAAGTCGCTATCTTGTAGAACCTAAGGGCAGAAATTCAACAGGACTTCCAAGACTAGAACAGGATATGGAAAAGCCATCAGAAACCAAGCTGTGCCTTCTTAACACTTGCCTCTGCTTTTGTCTGCATATCTGCATCATTCTCTCTTACTAGTCTGGTTGAATATGACCACTCATGGGATTTGGTTTCTATATTACAAGTTCAGTCGCTCAGAGAGACTGAATCTCTCCATCCCATGTGGAGAGATAATCTCTGATTCAGCTAGACAGCCTTCTCTGAACAGTTACCTGTGTCCTTGGGAGCAGGATCATGTAGCAGAAAAGTGATAGCAGAAATGCTTGTCCCATATGTAAGAGCAGACAACCCAGTAGTGGCTATTAATAGTAAGGTATGGGTTTTCTCCTTTGTTCTTTCTTAACTTGAGGCAAAAAGAGGGGGTGGAGTAATTTATGTTAATTGGAAATAACAAAAAATAATATCCATATTCCCATCTCCGAGAGGTAGCACTGTGGCATTTGGCTTTATTCTTCCCTTTTATTCTCTAGGAATTTATTATTTCTTTTACAAAGTTGTAATCTATTTTATAATCTGCTGTTATTATTTGATATATGGTAAACATGTTTTCATGACATGTAATCTACAGTGAACCGTAGCCATCCCACCCACATTTGAACTCTTCCTGATTTTTTACCAGTAAGTGAGGTGAACATCTTTGTGGCTTTATAAGCACATCTGTGACCAGCTCCTGATAATAAATTCTTATATAATTGCTTATTTTTAAGAGTAAACAGTTTGAATCTTTCACTCAGTACAACCATTTCTTTATAGAACCCATTCTGTCTATTCCAGTTTCAGGTGGAAAGCCTTACCACACAAGCTGAAACTGTCCTTACTAAGTTTAGAAAGTCATAAGGTTTATGGCTGGCATAATCCTCTTAAAGGGTCATTTATATTTGTTTATATTGATGAACCATAATCCAGTGATTCCTCTAGGCTTAGAAACTTTTTTTTTTTTTTTTGATACAGTAAGATCAGACTGTTAGGGGCAGATTTAATGTTAACTATGAGAGACTGATTAACTCATTTATCTTTTAGTTTATATACATGTATTGGCAATAAGAAGTGGAACTGTCAAACAGACTAGATATTTTAAGTCAGCCTTTCCAGCATATTCTCTTACTATGCACAGGTTACCAATTGGGAAGCCAAAGTTTTCAAAAAGGTTGTTTAGAATCCAAACAAAGGGATCTAGTAGATCTTTAGAACCAGTCTTCTCAGCTAGTATGGCTTGAGAAAGTCTCGCCCACCATAAAATATTCTTACCAAAAACCCAGTAATGTTCTAGTTAGCTTAGCTAAGGTTTCTCTTTTCCTTTAGACAACAACTTGAATGGGCACAGAAAATGTTTGCCTCTGTGATTATTATTTACTCTTTCATTCATTTGTTCATTCATTTACTTATTGCTTCTAGGGCTGACCAATCCCCTCTTTTGATATATAGTTAATATATTAAGTTTAGTAACTGTCATATCCAGACTAGAGAGCCATTCGCTCTCTTTATGGCTTAAAGTATCATATCTCTATTTAAGTTCATTTTTTGGTGTGATGGCTTGGTTTTCAGGTATTTTTGAGTCTTGGAATGGTAAATAGACTAATGTCACTAACATGTCCCTCTTCTCCCTTCCAACTTCCCACTATATGGAAACATTTCCTTTTGTGTTTTTTAAATATATTGTTATTTTTCTTATTAGCCAGGATCACTTTTTGACCCCTTTTTGTTGATGAAAGTTAGTTTGGCAGTTCATCTGTCTCTGGCATGTTTGCATTGATAATAAGTAGGTCTGTTATTTCAGCTAGCAAGTCCTTTATTTCACCTTTTGAGATTTTTAACTGAACCTGGTAATTACTATCCATTTTACTGATTTGGTTTAGAACATTCTGTGGATTTACAATTATTTTATCTTTCACATAAACCAGAGAATGTGACCTTTTAATTTCATCTTTTCTCAAGTTTATGATAAAAGAGTGTGATGACTTTTTAAAAAATATTTACCAATGTAGGAAAAAGATAATTTGCTTGTCACACTTTCATAGGAACAAATGGTGAGACATGATACTAAAGCAGCAAATGTTTGTTAGTTTGTCACAGCAGAAAATCAGAATTTTCATTTTAAAGGGTTAATAAAGTAACATTCACTCTAAAAAATAGATTGCATGGGTATCCAGAATTTTATTCATCCTATACTATCATCTTGGCTGCTTTTTTATTCTAGTCACCGTTATCAGCTGCAGCAACACATTTCCTTTAAGGCAATCATATTCCTGCCTGAGATAAGTATTTTTCTGAGCTCAAGAAATAAAAATAACTATTTTATTGAGTTAACAGTCTCTAATGAGAACACCAGACTTGTCTCTAATTAAGTTAAAAGCCATTTGGTTGCAAATAAGACCTTCAGTCAGGCAAAACTACTAGTTTGCTGATCCTTTCAGATAATTACACATAGACACTAAAATAATCCCTTATTTAGTGAGACTAAATGTTTTAGCCATTAGCTTTTTGTGCTGTTTTCTTGTTCCAAGGTGCAAAACAGACAATATATGTTTACTGGGCTAAGAAGTCTTGAAAAAGCAAGCAAGTTCAAGCAAAGGGAAAGCATAAAACAAGCAAAATGCTATAAGGAAAGTATAAAACAAAATTCTGTCAAAATTCTATGTAATAATTAACTTGATTTTGTATTAAAACTATTAGGAGTGACTGAACCCCAGTGATGGTATTTAACAATTTTTGTTTTGCTCGATCAGTAAATAAGACTTTGAGGAATATCACGTGGGTTTGTCTTAGAAGTATTTTAAGTAAGATTTTAGGAAATAATACTTCTATGGAAAGAAGGATAAATTAGTCAGTAGTTATACTACTAAGTGTCTGGTGCTATCCACTATTTACTTTTAATATTTTCATTTGGGAATTATTTGGAAAATAGTAAATATTATTGATAGTATTTGAGTCCTTCTGATAATATTTTACTATATTCTAGGTTAGGGTAATATAATTTGCTGGGTTCCTAAAAGTAATTTTTATTGCATCTGTGAACAAAATTCTTTTCTACAATATATATTTCTGATTTTATAATGGAAAAAGTATGCCTGGCATGGACTAGATGAATGATTGTTAGTTGAAATAGCTGTAAGTGCAGCTAGAACATAGCAGCTCTGTTAAAGGGACATACCAATGTTACTTTGTTTTTTTCTAGTGTAATTGTAAAACATCACTCTAAAACTACAAATAAGTGTTGTGATGTTGTCTTTTTTCCCTCCACATTTAAGTAAGAGAAGAGGCATTGTTAGCATTTTTCTTTGTGAGACTTAATGTCGTACCAGTCATAAAATGCAATTACAAGACTTTTTCATTTCCATGAGCCTTATGAACAAAAATGGCTTGGATAAGCTTTTAGTTTTTCCTGTCAGTATCTTTTTAAACTACAAAGTAAAAGAAGCCAGTAATTAATGTAAACTTTGGATTCCCTTAGTGCTCTTAAAAGTTGCCTTTTCCGGGCTTCCCTCGTGGCGCAGTGGTTGAGAGTCCGCCTGCCGATGCAGGGGACACGGGTTCGTGCCCCAGTCTGGGAAGATCCCACATGCCGCGGAGTGGCTGGGCCTGTGAGCCATGGCCGCCGAGCCTGCACGTCCGGAGCCTGTGCTCCGCAACGGGAGAGGGCACAACAGTGAGAGGCCCACGTACCGCCAAAAAAAAAAAAAAAGTTGTCTTTTCCACTCTAAAAGTGTAGCCCATGCTCATTATCATTTTGAAAATTTGTGTTGATATAAAGGAGGAAGCCACACAATCCAGAGAAAACCATCATTAGCACTTTGGTATGCTCTCT
>RJWK010031895.1:0-23962 GCA_004363435.1 Platanista minor | reverse complement strand
AAAAAAAAAAAAAAAAAAAAAAAAGACACATACACCCCAATGTTTATTGCAGCACTATTTACAATAGCCAGGTCATGGAAGCAAACTAAATGCCCATCTACAGACGAATGGATACACAAGCTGTGGTACATATATACAATGGAATATTACTCAGCCATAAAAAGGAACAAAACTGGGTCATTTGTAGAGACGTTGATGGACCTAGAGACTGTCATACAGAGTGAAGTAAGTCAGAAAGAGAAAAATATCGTATGTTAACACATATATGTGGAATCTGAAAAAATGGTACAGATGAACCAGTTTGCAGGGCAGAAATTGAGACACAGATGTAGAGAACAAACGTATGGACACCAAGGGGAAAAAGTGGCGGTGGGGGAGGTGGTGGTGTGATGAATTGGGAGAATGGGATTGACTTGTATACACTGATATGTATAAAATGGATAACTAATAAGAACCTGCTGTTTAAAAAAATAAATAAAAGAAAATTCAAGGGCTTCCCTGGTGGCGCAGTGGTTGAGAGTCCGCCTGCCAATGCAGGGGACACGGCTTCGTGCCCCTGTCCGGGAAGATCCCACATGCCGCGTAGCGGCTGGGCCCGTGAGCCATGGCTTCTGGGCCTGTGCGTCCGGAGCCTGTGCTCCTCAACGGGAGAGGCCACAACAGTGAGAGGCCCGCGTACCACAAAAAAAAAAAAGAAAATTCAAAAAAGAAAAAAGACAACAGTGGTTACTGCACATCATGAAGATGTGAATTTATTCCACTCCAAAGCCTTCTTACTGGTGTAAATTTCAACAAAACTGTGAAAAAGACTATGATAATGTCCGTGCAGGGCCGATTAGGCATAAAGTGACCCACATCTTTATTATATCAATGACTAGATTGCTATAGATTTCTTTTTAAAAGCTAAGTAATTATTGTGGTAAAAACCTATCATAAAATTTACCACCTTTACCTTTTTTTCTTTTTTTTTTGCGGTACGCAGGCCTCTTACCGTTGTGGCCTCTCCTGTTGCGGAGCACAGGCTCCGGATGCGCAGGCTCAGCGGCCATGGCCCACGGGCCCAGCCGCTCCGTGGTATGTGGGATCTTCCCGGACCGGGGCACGAACCCGTGTCTCCTGCATCGGCAGGTAGACTCTCAACCACTGCGCCACCAGGGAAGCACTACCTTTACCATTTTTAAGTGTACAGTTCAGTGTACATTTAACAGTAGTGTTAAGTATATTGACATTTTTGTGAAACAGATCTCCTAAGTCTTTTTATCTTACAGAATTGAAACTCTCTACCCATTACACAATTCCCCTTTGTTCTCTCTCTCCAGCCACTGGTATATTTATTTTTTTTAATGTTTATTTTTATTTATTTATTTATTTATTTTGGCTGCACCGGGTCTTAGTTGCAGCATGTGGACTCTTTAGTTGCAGCATGCGTGCAGGATCTATTTCCCCAACCAGCGATTGAACCTGGCCCCCCTGCATTGGGAGCTCAGTCTTATCCATTGGACCACCAGGGAATTCCCCAGCCACTGGTATATGAATTACTACTTTAAAGACCTCAGATAAGTAGAATCATACAGTATTTGTCCTTTTGTGACTAGCTTATTTTACTTAGTGTAATGGCCTCAAGGTTCATCCATATTGTATCATGTGACAGTATTTCCTTCGTTTTTAAGGCTGCATTGTATTCTAAAGTATATTTAAAAAATAAAGCATGCATATACCTTATTTTATTTATCCATTTATCTGTCAATGGATATTTGGGTTGCTTCTACCTTTTGGCTATTGTGAATAGTGCTGCTCTAAACGTGGGTGTACAAATATCATTTTGAGACTGTGCTTTCAATTCTTTTGGCTGTATATTCAGATGTGGGATTGCTGGTCATATGGTAGTTTGATTTTGAATTTTTTGAGGAACTGCCATACTGTTTTCCATAGCAGTTGCACCATTTTACAGTCCCATCAACTATCTATTGCTTTTAGAGGCTCAACTATCATGTACATAATAAGATATTGCCTTAAGTACCATAGAGAAGTCAACAGAAACAAAAGCTAGACCATTAGCCTCTCAGGTCAATCAGGAGGGTTTAAGTTGATAACTATTACAAAACACTGATTCATTATGTGTTTTTAATGGAAATATATAATTTAGAGAACTTATTTTTAGATAGCTTTAGTGTAATTAGGCTTGTGTTTTGATTTACATTTTGGCTTTTGTTTAGAAAGACATGGCCATAATACTTTTGGACTATTTGAATAGCCTTTCTTTTGTGTTAAAATTTGAATGAAATATTTCAAATCTACAGAAATAATATAGCTAATATCTAAGTAGTTTTAACTCAGCTTGAGCAAAACCATATTTTTAGCATATTTCTTTTTTTTAAAAAATTTATTTATTTATTTATTTATTTATTGGCTGCCTTGGGTCTTCGTCGCTGGGCGTGGGCTTTCTCTAGTTGTGGTGAGCGGCGGCTACTCTTCATTGCAATGCACGGGCTTCTCATTGTGGTGGCTTCTCTTGTCGCAGAGCACGGGATCTAGGCGCGCGGGCTTCAGTAGCTGTGGCACACGGGCTCAGAAGTTGTGTCACACTGGCTCTAGAGCGCAGGCTCAGTAGTTGTGGTGCACGGGCTTAGTTGCTCCGTGGGATGTTCCCGGACCATGGCTCAAACCCGTGTCCCCTGCATTGGCAGGTGGATTCTTAACCACTGCACCACCAGTTAAGTCCCTAGCATATTTCTTTTTTTTTTTTTTTTCGGTATCTTATTTTTTCTTAAAATTTTATTTATTTATTTATTTTTGGCTGCATTGGGTCTTCATTGCTGCGTGAGGGTTTTTCTCTAGTTGCGGCAAGCGGGGGCTACTCTTCGTTGCAGTGCATGGGCTTCTCATTGCAGTGGCTTCTCTTGTTGCACAGCACAGGCCCCAGGCACATGGGCTTCAGTAGTTGTGGCATGCGGGCTCAGTAGTTGTGACTCACGGACTTAGTTGCTCCACGGCATGTGGGATCTTCCCGGACCAGGCCTCGAATCCGTGTCCCCTGCATTGGCAGGCGGATTCTTAACCACTGCGCCACCAGGGAAGCCCCCTAGCATATTTCTTGATATCTGTCCCCAGGAGTAGTGCAGTAGGGCAGGAAAAAAACCCCAACAAACATTTCCACTCTTGCTGACCATGACAGCAAGCACAATTGTCTGAAGTCAGAGAAAATAAAGTAGTAAATAAATGAATCCATACTTGCTCTTCCTGTAGTTTGAGAGGAATCATGGGCTCTGTAGTCTTGCAGACCTGGATTCAAGTCATGGGTTTGCTTCTTGCCAGTTGTGTGGTCTTGAGCAAGTTGCTTAACTTATCCCTGACTCACTTTCCTCATCTCTAAAACAGAGATAATCATAATACTTCCCAAGATTGTTGGGAGGATTAAAAGAGAAATATGAGCATTTATATATTTACTGTGTATGGTAAGTAACACATAGTAAAGCTTCAGTAAATATTAGTAATTACTTGTTTTGTTTATTGAGCACCTACTATATGCCAGTCACTCGTCTAGTGCTGAGAATTCAGCAGTGAACAAGAGAGATATAGACCCCCATGGAGCTTACTTTCTAGTGACAGAAGATAAATAAACAAGGTAATTTCAGATAGTGATAGGGACCATGGAGAAAAGATAAGGTATGAGAAGGGGATGGAAGAGCTACTTTAGATGGGAGATGGGGGTCATGGGGGGCCTGCGTGAAGCCTTCAGAAATGAAATTTAACTGAATGTAGCAGAAGGAATAATTCATTGGAAGGTTTGGAGAAGAGTGTTCAAGAGAGCAGAAAGGTTATTTGCTTAGACCCTGAGGCAAGAAAGCTTGGTTTGTACAATAAACACAAAGAAGAACAGGATGGCTGTACGTGAGGGTAATTGAGGCTGGAAATGACATCAGAGAGTTAGGAAGGGCAGGCCAAGAAGGGCCTTGTAGACCATAGTAAAGAGCTTGGATTTTATTCTTAAGGGACTGTGAAGACATTGGAGGGTTTTCATTGATAGTAGGTCCAGCATTCTTTGCTCTGGGGAGGTATTTGTGTGCTTTCTTGTAGGTGTGTTTTAGAATTATGTGTATATATATGCTTTAGGAAAAACTTTTCTGGGGATACCACATTGGTTACTCATATGCTCCCCCTGGTGGAGTTGGTGGCTCAGTTTGTACGGTTTTGGATGAGCAAAAGCAAAGTAAATGAGCAATTGATCCTTTTAGTCAACAAACATTTATTGGGTGCCCTCCACATGCAAGGTTCTGTTTTGGTATTGAAATACATCTGTGAACAAAACAGACAAACATGCGTGCCCTCATGGAGCTCACATTCTGGTGGGGGGAGGAAGGGGAGGGCAACGGGTGTGGGGGCGAGATGTTAAACCAAATTCACTATCAAATTGTTGGATGGGAAAAATGTTATTATAGAAAAATTAAGTGAGGGAACTGGGCTAGGAAGTGCAGGGAGGATGGTAATACTTTAATTTTTTTAAAAACATCTTTATTGGAGTATAATTGCTTTACAATGGTGTATTAGTTTCTGCTGTATAACAAAGTGAATCAGCTATACATATACATACGTCCCCATATCTCCTTCCACTTGCGTCTCCCTCCCACCCTCCCTATCCCACCCTTCTAGGTGGTCACAAAGCACTGAGCTGATCTTCCTGTGCTATGCGGCTGCTTCCCACTAGCTATCTATTTTATATTTGGTAGTGTATATATGTCCATGCCACTCTCTCACTTCATCCCAGCTTACCCTTCCCCCTCCCCGTGTCCTCAAGTCCATTCTCTACGTCTGCATCTTTATTCCTGTCCTGCCCCTAGGTTCTTCAGAACCATTTTTTTTTTTAAGAGTCCATATATATGTGTTAGCATACGGTATTTGTTTTTCTCTTTCTGACTTACTTCACTCTGTAGGACAGACTCTGGGTCCATCCACCTCACTACAAATAACTCAGTTTCATTTCTTTTTATGGCTGAGTAATATTCCATTGTATATATGTGCCACATCTTCTTTATCTATTCATCTGTCGATGGACACTTAGGTTGCTTCCATGTCCTGGCTATTGTAAATAGTGCTGCAATGAACATTGTGGTGCATGACTCTTTTTGAATTATGGTTTTCTCAGGGTACATGTCCAGTAGTGGGATTGCTGGGTCATACGGTAGTTCTATTTTTAGTCTTTTAAGGAACCTCTATACTGTTCTCCATGGTGGCTGTATCAATTTACATTCCCACCAACAGTGCAAGAGGGTTCCCTTTTCTCCACACCCTCTCCAGCATTTATTGTTTGTAGATTTTTTGGTGATAGCCATTCTGACTGGTGTGAGGTGATACCTCATTGTAGTTTTGATTTGCATTTCTCTAATGATTAGTGATGTTGAGCATCCTTTCATGTGTTTGTTGGAAATCTGTATATCTTCTTTGGAGAAATGTCTATTTAGGTCTGCTGCCCATTTTTGGATTGGGTTGTTTGTTTTTTTGATATTGAGCTGCATGAGCTGCCTGTAAATTTTGGAGATTAATCCTTTGTCAGTTGCTTCATTTGAAAATATTTTCTCCCATTCTGAGGGTTGTCTTTTCATCTTGTTTATGTTTTCCTTTGTTGTGCAAAAGCTTTTAAGTTTCATTAGGTCCCATTTGTTTATTTTTGTTTTTATTTCCATGTCTCTAGGAGGTGGGTCAAAAAGGATCTTGCTGTGATTTATGTCATAGAGTGTTCTGCCTATGATTTCCTCTAAGAGTTTTGTAGTGTCCGGCCTTATGTTTAGGTCTTTAATCCATTTTGAGTTTATTTTTGTGGGTAATACTTTAATTTTAAATATAGTGTTAGGAAAGTTCTCATTGAGAGGGTGACATTTGAACCAAGATGTAAAGGAAGTGATAGGGTGAAAGATGCAGTTATCTGGAGCAAGAACATTCTGGGCAGAGGGATCAGCAAGCACAAATACCCTGAGTCTATGTGCAGGTTAGAAGAATAGCAAAGAGGCCAATGTGCCTTGGAAAGAGGGATAATGGAAAGAATAGGAGATGAGGTTATTTGTACTGGGGGGTGTCAAGTCTTGAGGGTCCTCTAGGCTTAGGCAGGATTCTGGTTTTCACTTTGCAATAGGAATCCACTGGAGGAGGGACCTGATCTGATTAAGGTTTTAACAGGAGCCCACTGCTGCTGTGTTAATAGACCCTGGAAGGGCAAGTGTATAAAAACAGCAAACGGCCACACATTAACTGTGGCTTATACGAACAGAGGCAGTAAATAGTCGTAATCTGGACAGATTTTAAAGGTAGATCCTGCAGAATTTGCTGATGATTTAGATGTATGGTGTCAGAGAGAGGAGTCAAGGATCTTGGTAAATGATATTGCCTAGTAAATTGTCATAGGAAAAGGTGATCAAAGAAGATACAGCCAAAAGATGTAGGGAAAAAACGTACTTTAGAGGTGTATCAACTAATAGTGTTTATTTTTTCTGGATTTTGTGTTATTTATGAAATTTTTAAAACTTGTGATTTGTGATTTCTTTGCTAACACTAAAGATTCATTTCTAGACCTAATATTGTATTTGTAATTGTGGGTTTCCTTAAAGAGAGCCCCTGAATTGAATAAACTTCAGGCCTCCACAAAACCTTAATTCAACCCTGCTCTTTTTCCATATAGGGGTAGTAATTTAACGTTAACGAAGCATTTAAAAACCTTGTTTCTGATAAAATTATTACATAAAATATTGTGCACGAAAAAGAAGTTAACTGGAAGCTCCATACAATATTAGGAATAAACTAATACCGGAATAAAACCATCACCTTGGTCTAGCCTCCCCTTCAAGTGCCTTCCAGAATTTCCTAGCGATTCTTCCTCCCACAGTTTTTCTAAATCTACCAAATAGGTCCAACATTTCACTTTCGCTTTAGAGAGACAGGAATTACACGCAACTTAAAACACCTTCTTGAAACATGAGTGCTGAGCATTTTTTTTTTACTGGGGCTGCTTGGGCCTCAGTGGTACCCAGGAACCTTACGAACCAACCTACCCGCCCCGAGCACCACCGAGGGGCCGGGAGGGCCGTAGCCAGGGGCGGGGCTCCTGGGACGGCCGAGTAGGCGGGGTCTAGGCGCTTCCCCGCCCCTCCCCGTGAGGCCTGACACATGCGCCCAAAGGCTTCTGTTGGAACGAGGTGTGGATTGTTTGATGACCCTGGCCGCCAACTTCCGGTTTCTAGGGATGCGCATCCGGGTCACACTAACGCCGCCGTTTCCTGCAGCCGCTTGGTTCTCCTGTGTGTTTGGACCGGTCCCCATGTCCTGCTGTGGGGCCTCTGCAGCCTTTGGGTGAGTCTCCACTGCCGACAGGGTCTGAGTGAGGCTGGTCGAGTACAGCCTGTAGATGGACGGGTAAAGAGTTGTGTCCCGGTCCCTGTGGGTGGGGGTTCTCTTTGCCTGTCCCTTGTCCCTGCAATGCTTCCTGAGCTCATTTCATTCCTTCCCCCCAACGCCGGCCTCGCCTCTTTCCCCTCAGCTGAACCTGTTTTGTCGCCGCTCACCTCTCGCCTTGCTATTTTTCCTCCGCCTCATCCGCCTTTTAAAAGCTCTGGTTTCTTGCCTTTTAGCCTCAGCACTTCCCTAAGCCACTGCCCCTCGGTTTTGCCCCTACTCTCACTTTAGCACCTCTCTTCCTCGACCGTTGATCCTGGGATCTTGCTGTTTTTTCACCCAGCAGGACGGCCCACCTCCTCGTTGTGCTCACCCTGCTCCACTGCGAAACTGAGCCTGTCTCTCTCTGGGGTCCTAGGTCCTGGTTCTCCAACTTTCTTCATCCTTGACCCCTCCCCCTCCCGGGACGGGTAGGTGACATTTGTGCTTCGCCTGGGGTTCTCCCTCCTTTTCTTCTCTAGAGGAGGCCTTTGCCCAAGCCTGGATCTGGGCAGATTTACCCGGCCTGGGGGAAGTTTTCCTTAAGGCGCTGGGTTAGACTGAACTCTGGTAGTTTCCATGGTTAGGGAACAACAAAGGCGTTCCCAGTTCTTCACTGGAGCACAGTTTTGGGGGCTTTCGCTAGAGCAGGGTAACAGGTGGCAGGCACTCGGAATTGCTGGTAGATTGGGCTTGTGTCATCTTGTTAATCGACAGGTCATTGGGACGTTCTGTCATTTTCTTGTTCTCTATCCCATGAGAATGGATACGCACAGCTGAGGCAAAAATGCGGATGTTCTGGGATGATCAGCTCTGTTTTCTGCACGGGCTTTACTTATAGGACAGTTGCTGTGATGGAGGACAGTTTCTTAGGAGATTATTAGCCCCAGATTTTTATGCTTATTGCCAAAAATTTTAGTGTACTGTTACTGAAAAAAATTCTGCTAAAGAGTTCATTATAGTAATTTCGAAGTACGTTTTCTTTAGTTGAACTCAGTGTGCATGTGTATCTTTATCTTTGCTTCTTATACATTGTTTCTTCATTGTTACTGTATTGACAAGTTTTCTGTTTTTCTTCTTGTTTCTTCATAGACCAGACATTACATTACTTTATTACTTAGCATATTCTTCTGACTCTTATTTTCTTTACTGTTTTCACCGTCTTAAAACCATCTTTTCCTCATTTTGAGACTTCAGTTTCTCGTAAATTTCTTTCTTTTCTTTTTTTTTTTTTTTTTTTTTTTTTTTTTTTTTTTTTTTTTTTTTTTTTTTGCGATACGCGGGCCTCTCACTGTTGTGGCCTCTCCCGTTGCGGGGCACAGGCGCTCCGGACGCGCAGGCTCAGCGGCCATGGCTCACGGGCCCAGCCACTCCGCGGCATGTGGGATCTTCCAGGACCGGGGCACGAACCCATGTCCCCTGCATCGGCAGGCGGACTCTCAACCACTGCGCCACTAGGGAAGCCCTCTCGTAAATTTCTTAAATGTCTCTGTAGGCTTTTAGTCATCTCTAAAATGAAGGGATTAGTTTTAATAACGGTTAGTGTCCTGTTTTCCAAAATTTGTTATCTGAGATATATTTTGAGACACAGAGTTGGATAATTTTTATTTTTGTGTCTTTCCAATATTTATGGTGTATGTCTAGCATTTGTTTACAAATGTTTTTGTGTGATCAGTTTTTGTTCTCATTTAAATTGTGCTCTAAAATTTAGTACTTCAGTGAACAGAATAAATACAGCTTTTAGCATATGCTTTTCTTTTGACTAATAAGTTGTAGAAAAGTCTCCCTCATTATATGAGACATATACATATGCAAGCATAGCATAGACCTTGGCGTATTCCAAAATTGGGCTGATCCCTTCAGCTATTTTTAGCAAAGGACTTTGGAGCTTGGCCGTATTAGTCCTAGAAGCCACAGAGAAGGACCCTTCTGGTTGGCTTTCAGGACTTATTTCACTGCTGAGGGAAGCCCTTTTGAAAGGTCCTTACTAGTACTTCCTCCCCAGCACCTACATTGGAAACTCTAGCTTCTTTTCATCCTGGCCTCATCATTTCCCAATCTTTAAAAACTAACCCCAATGAATATGGGCTGACACTCTGTGTTTTCTTATCTCCAGGCTGGTGGACCCTTTTTTTTTGTACATACATACCCATATTTGGATTGCTGCAAGGCCCTCTTTTAACCTTTTTCATTTCTGAACTTTTTACTTCTTCTGCATGTCTGTTTAAATCTAGATTGATTTCTATAGTTCACAGCTGGAGGGAACTATAAGAGTTCAAACTTATCCCTTTATTTTACAAAATACGGAAATCAGCGTTTAAATTGGTGGTGTTTTCCCCAAGGTCATTTTTCACAAATAAGTCCTGTTCATGTGTTTAGAGAAATGGATTTTAGTTCTTTCAAAGCTGTAGGCTGGACTGCACAATATTGTATTTAGTGGTTCATTTCAATACATTTATGTCATAGGAATAAACGTTTTAGGTTAAGAAATCTATGATGCAGAATTTACAGTTCAAGGCTGAAGTCATTTTGCCTTCAAAGAGGGACTCCAGAAAGAAACTGTTGTGCAGAAGTACAAGTTGAAAAGTCTTAGGGAGTCTCTTTCTTTCTCTCTTTTCTTCTAAAATCTCTTTGGCCTAGTATGATACAAATTCGGCGTAAAAGCTCTTACATGAAACGAACGTCCTGTGGTCTCATTGGAGCAGTTGTATTCATGGTCCTGTTGTTTGTACAGAACAGTGATAGACTTTCTGATTACTGAAAAGCCTATACCTCTTGCTTAGCTGCCAGAGGAAAAAATATCACTAGAGACAACATAGTGTATGTGTTTTTAAAGCTCAGGAGAGGAATGACTGTCGGTTTTCTATAAAAATTTCTGCTTTAGTTTGGCAAAGTCTTGGTTTGTAACCCTGATGGCTCAATTTAAAATACATTTATGCATATTAGTTTTATGCCTGCAGGGTTTTTTTGTTTGATTTTGTTTGATTATTTTTGATTGTTATTTTTTGTCATTTTACTTGTTACTGTACTTTGTTTTACATGTTTTAATTTTTATCCTTGAACCCTAGGATATGTTTTAAGGAAAATGCAGTTTTAAAAATTTAAAATTTTTACAGTGTCCTGGTCATTTGTACCTTGCGGTATGATGGTTTCTGTGATCTGCCTAAGCCACTCCATGACTTCATTCTTTTTGTTTTGTTTACAGACAAAAGGCTCATAGAACTTTTTTGGTAGTTGTCTAAAAGATTTTTGTGTTCTGCATATAAAAGCAGGATATTTTAACTTCTTTGTGATTTAAATGGAGGAAGAATAGTTCAGAATTGTTCAACATAGAATATAGTTCAACATAGAAATAGTTCCAAATGTATTTAAGGATATTAAGAATAGTTTTTTTTTTTTTCCAGTACATTCATTTAATTGGTTTATACCAAGGGGCCGAATTGTAATATTTATAGTAAAGTGGAAAAATATGTGGACTTTTCTATCTGCGGATTAACTTAAAAATACAGGTGCATGTTCTTGTACAGAATATATGGCTTAAGCAAAAACTGCCTTATTGATATACTTTATTGGCAGAGAACAAGCAAACAGCAGCGACATGATCATCTTGATATTTTTATTTGATCCCATTAACCTAAGTTCTAGGGTATCTAATTATTAAATGTAGAGCTAATTAGGGTATTTTCTCTATTATTTATAGTATATTAAAAAGGATATTTGAAATATGAGCTTCATAAAATTTATCTTTGCTATTTTCCCCTTTTAAATATGTAGTAGTATTTTAAACCAGAAGAGGAACTGTAGATAGTGCTGACTTATTGTAAGTTAATTAACAGATTCGCCCAAGGCAGTCAGTGCTTAATATCTTAAAGATTTTGCTACAGATTGTGTTGGATGCACTTTAACTTATTAGCTTGGTTAATATTTGTACTAGTTAGATTTTTTATTCCCTAGGAAATAAAAACAAATAGTTTTATAGTAGGAAATAGTAGTAATCTTTGTAATACATTCCTTTCAGCAAAATTTTTTATGGATACCTACTATGTATAGTTATATTACATATATAGACAGTTCATATGAACTAGGTGACATTATACAAGGCTGACATTTACACTTAGATTCTGAATTTGACTTTATTTGTATATATCTGAATTAAACTATAAGATACAAGGCTGACATTTACACTTAGATTCTGAATTTGACTTTATTTGTATATATCTGAATTAAACTATAAGACTAAACATAACCTGCATCACCAGGGTGTAGGAAAAAAAAAAAAGACTTACCATATTAGAATGAAAATAAGCTTTAATCCTAAGAAGGTGTCAATTCTTATCAGTACAACGGCATATGATTTTTTTAACTAGATTTTATGATTTTCTATTTTCAAAACACTCAGTGATTTCATTATTTGAGTTTAAGGTTCTTGCATCAATCTGTATCACAGCTTAATATAAATAAAGTCATGTTCTTTATACATATAATTAAATAATTTTCATTTGGGAAACTTTCACAGCTGAACTGTAAAAATCTGTAGTGGTAAAGCAGTAATTTTTTTTAAAAAGCATATTTTGTGTAGCACTTACTCTGTGCCAGGAATTACCAAGTGGCTTACATATAGTATTAACACTTTAATCCTTACAACACTATGAAGTAAGTACTATATTTATCTCCATTTACAAGTGAGAAAACCAAGGCACAGAAGTTACACAATTTGCCCAAAGTAACACAGCTAGTTGGCAGGAGAGGTGGATTTGAACTTAGTTTTTCTACCTCCAGAGTTCATGACCTTTTTGTACAAAGTTCTACTAGTTTAATGATTTCTTCCTTCATAGGTTAAAACAGTTAAAAAATCCAATTTCTCTGAAACACAGAAGAATACTGCATTTGGTTGGGAACTTTAGAGAGGGGTTTTACCTGGTCCTTTTATAAATGCCGGCTTAAGGCAAATTGCAAACCCTTTACTACCTAGGTTTCTTAGATGGCAAAAACCACATATTAAGAAAGCAAGTAGTATCCATATCCTTCCCTCTTAAAAAACTTATCATTTGGAAGTTAATTACTTTTGAGTTATTTGGAGAAAAGGCAGTTTATTTAATAAAATACATTCTATGTTACTAAAATGTTTACCCCCTTGACATTAATTTTTTCCCTTTCTCTGATTTGCAGAATATTAAATAAATTTATGTAATAGTTTTGAACTCTGAAATCTTACTGTCCCCAATATGAATTTAACAACTTTGAAATATAAAACAGAAGACTAAAGCTGAAATTTCTGACTTACCTCTAGTCTCATTTCGAGATTTGGAAATTTGTACAAAATTAAGTGCATCCATTTCTTTTTTTTTGCGGTACGCGGGCCTCTCACTGCTGTGGCCTCTCCCGTTGAGGGGCACAGGCGCCGGACGCGCAGGCTCAGCGGCCATGGCTCACGGGCCCAGCCGCTCCGCCGCATGTGGGATCTTCCCAGACCGGGGCACGAACCCGTGTCCCCTGCATCGGCAGGCGGACTCTCAACCACTGCGCCACCAGGGAAGCCCCATCCATTTCTTTAGGACTACCATGTTCAGAGTAATGTATTTAAATTAGTCTTTTTATTTTTACTTTAGAAAAGAGGAGGTGTACTTTCTTAAAACAATTCCTTTTTAAATAAAAATGAAAATAATCATTTAGAATATTGTTAATCATATTACTATTACTTTTTTGTACTTTTATTATTTCCAGATTTAAAAATTTTGTTGCATCTCTAAGGGAAGGAGATGATTTTATATCAGTTGAGTGCAACTTTATGGAAGAGCCTGGGACTTACATGTGATGAGAAGTTACTTTTCTGAGTATTTTTGAATACAATTGAGAATCATGGAATCTGGTTAACAAAAAAACTACCATTGTTTCTGGTCAGAAGTGACACTTGGTTAGGGATACTACTTATTTTCATTCTTATATACTGTTAACCCCCCTTTATTAATTCAGACATGTTAATTAAGTACACTGATTTTTTAATAGCAGTTTTTGTCTTGATTTTTCTTTTTCTCTGTCAGAAAAGTATTGTTATTGAGGTGAAAAGTGTAAGCTTTGCTATGATGATTTACTTACTGGTATTTAGAATGTTTACTTTGATTTATACATTTGATTTTTATTTCAAAAGCAACTCTCTTTTATATGTGGGTTTGATAATCAGTTTATTTTCTAAAATTTCAATAGTTTCCGTTCACCTGAAATTTAATAATGTAGCAATTACTGAATTTAGGAAGATTGGTAGTTTGTTGCTATCAGCACTGTTACTATGGGAATAAATTAGAATGATTAGCTCTTAGGTGGAATTGAACTTATTCTTTAGTTTCCATAGTAGTTGAAAAAGATTTAGGTCAGATTCACCTGTTGTTCCTCCTTTTTTCAAAGTAAGAGGGCATTTTAATTTAGCACAACGATGTTAATTTTTTCCTACTAGATTGATTATATTAATATGATAATCTCACTCTTTACTGATAGCATAATCCAAAATGCTTGTGTATGATTTCTTCTTGAAATAGTTCAGAATTTAGAGAACATTTTAGGATACAAAAGAGTACATACATATCTTATTAAAAAACATACCCTAGTAATCAGTGTGTTATTACTTCACTGAGTTTTTCAAATCTGTTTTTCCTTTTCATCAATACTTAACTTTGCTATAGGTTGGGAAGCAGTGATTAGATAACATTAAAAAATAAGTGTTCTTGAGAGTGAGTACTAGAGCTTTTGCTTATGCACCATCTGTCATATTGGTGTGGTATTTGATAGCTAGATGAACTGAAAATCTTTGCTTTATCTCATTTCTGTTTATCTCCTGTTAGTAATATTTATTTAGTGTTGGTACCTCTCATTCGGTGAAATTGTTGCTTATTTGGAATAACTATGGTAAACTATTGATTCTTACCCAGATGGTTCCTTTTTCCTTTTTTGTTCATTTTCAGAGGCTTGCCTTTAAAAACTGTAATTTAGAGAACCACTAAAACTTTGAGTGTTCTTTCATATGTAGCTTGAAGTGGATATTTCCCTGCATTTTGACTGGTCAGTTTTTTTATTTTTTATTTTTAAAAAATATTTATTTTGGCTGCACGGGGTCTTAGTTGCAGTGTGTGGGATCTTTAGTTGTGGCATGCGGAATCTAGCTCCCTGACCAGGGGTCAAACCCAGCCCGCCTGCATTGGGAGCACAGAGTCTTAACCACTGGACCACCAGGGAAGTCCCTGGTCAGTTTCTTAAAATCTTTGGGTAAAATGGCATTCAAACTTTTTTGATCATAACCCGCTATAAGATGCATTTTTCGTTGTCATCCAGTACTTATACACATATATGTACATATTAATATTTTAAATTGAAGCAGATGTTTCATGAAACAATATTTATTTTTACTATTGGTGATGCATTGTAATGTTTTTTATTTATTTTGTTTAATTGCATTTCATTCAAAACAAACTGTTGGTATCCACTAAATGGATATGATAACCTGCAGTTTGAAAAATTCTAGTGACTGCTAGATTTTTTCCAATATTGTTTTTTGGGAATTGGAGATGTTTGGGTTTGTTAGGTTTATTTTTCACTGAAATATATCTTGATTTTCTTAATCGTTTAACCTAAATAATTGTGCAGAACAGTTGAGAGAGGGAGACCCTGTTGCTCCGATTACTGTTACTGTCACCTCTGTCCTTTATTCTGTGTCTAGGCACATCATTTAAAAAACTGCAGTGGGGCTTCCCTGGTGGCGCAATGGTTGAGGGTCCGCCTGCCGATGAAGGGGACACAGGTTCGTGCCCCGGTCCGGGAGGATCCCACACGCCGCGGAGCGGCTGGGCCCGTAAGCCATGGCCGCTGAGCCTGCGCGTCCGGAGCCTGTGCTCCGCAACGGGAGAGGCCACAACAGTGAGAGGCCCGCGTACCACAAAAAAAAAAAAACAAAAAAAACTGCAGTGATACAGAATCATGAGGTTGACAACGCTTGGTCATGTGTAGAGCTTTTATCATTAGAATCCTTTTCTAGTTTCCATCTGACAGTCAAAGTTTAGTTTGATTAAGTTCCTTTCACAAACCTTGCTTCAGCTCTTGGCAACTAGTTAAAAGGTTACAAAGCTGCTTTATTCTGCTTTTTTCTGGCCCCATTCCAGTCTTTGTAAACCAAGAAAAGAGAGCCAAGGAGTGAAGCAGTTTGCTCCTGTGTATATAGTCAGGTCAAAGTAACACAATTAAAGAGTCATTAGGATTTGTTACAGTGGACCGTATTTATTTATTATCCTGATTCATTTCCTCTAATTATAAAGGGGGAAAGATGGTAGAGATATCAAACAGTTCCTAGCGTATTACAGCTATTAGAGTGAGGCAGGGTCAGCAGGCATACACTACTGTTTTTACCACTACCTCCTCTTAACAGGTAATGAGCACTTACTATGTGCCAGGCACTATTTAAAGCATTTCTCTTGTATTAACTCATATTTATTTGGGAGGCCTGGGAGAAGAATGAGAATGAGAAAGAATAAAGAAGAAAACTGGCTTTCTTAGTATCTTCTCACTACCTGGCTTGTGAGTTCTGGCTATTGGTGACTATAGCATGACATAACATACATTTTTTAAAAATAAATAAATAAATAAATTATTTTTGGCTGCATTGGGTCTTTGTTGCTGTGCGCAGGCTTTCTCTAGTTGCAGTGAGCTGGGGCTACTCTTCGTTGTGGTGTGCGGGCTTCTCATTGCGGTGGCTTCTCTTGTTGCGGAGCACGGGCTCTAGGCACGCAGGCTCAGTAGTTGTGGCTTGCAGGCTCTAGAGCACAGGCTCAGTAGTTGTGGCTCATGGGCTTAGTTGCTCCACAGCATGTGGGATCTTCCCAGACCAGGGATATAACTGGTGTCCCCTGCATTGGCAGGCCGATTCTTAACTACTATGCCACCAGGGAAGTCCCAGCATATATTTTTAACTTGGTCAGCTTTTTTAAATCATTAGTCCTGTCTGTGATGTTCTGTACTGAGGCATGAAGCTATGGTTTAAAACCTCAGGCTTTGAAGCTAGGCTGCCTGGGCTTGAATTCCAGGTTGGTGAGTTATTAGGTATATGACCTTGGTTGAGTTATTCTCTATGCTTCAGTTTTCTCCTCTGTAAAATGGTGATAATAGTAAATAGTACATATCTTATAGACTTTTTGAGAGGATTAAAAGAGTTAATATATGTAAAGTACTTAGAACAGTGCCTGACCCATAAAAAACATTACATAAATGTTAGCTATTAGTAACTCACAACTCACAGTTGGATCTCCCGAAAGTATTTGTGACCATGATGAGTTCATAAGTAACAGGACATGACTGATATTCAATGTTTTATTGCCCAGAAGCTTGAAAACAGCTTTCCTTGAGGACTTGGAAGGAAGTTCTTGTGCAGAGTGTTGGAATCAAAGCCAGGGACAAAAAGTATCAGCTACAGGCCCAACTTGTTTAATCTCTCACAGGAATCTCTTGTTATTTGGACCTTACCTTTGTTGTTGTTGTTGGGTTTTGTTTTGTTTTTAAAGATTTTTTTTTTTGATGTGGATCATTTTTAAAGTCTTTATTGAATTTGTTACAGTATTGCATGTTTTGGTTTTTTGGCCTTTGGCCGTGAGGCATGTGGGATCTTAGCTCCGCCACCAGGGATTGAACCTGCACCCCCTGCATTGGAAGGTGAAGTCTTAACCACTGGACCTCCAAGGAAGTCCCTGGACCTTACCTTTAATAATTTTAATATTTTGCCCTTTGAAAAACTAAGAGGAACTAGTTAATGAATTGACTTTCACTCAAGACCACATTTCTGTCCTGAGTCTGTTTAGCTTATGTCTAAGATATTTCTTTATTTTATTTTTCTTTAACAGTTATATCATCCTAACTATGTGCCAGGCACTATTCTAAGAGCTTTATAGATATTAACTCATTTAAACCTATGAAAAGTTTATGAGAAAAACACTAATTATTATTTTTCCCATTTTACAGATGAAGTAAATGAGGCTCAGAAAAGTTAAATAACTTGTCTAAGCTCCCACACCACTCATCAGTGCCAGAACTGGGATTTGAACCTAAGAGTCAGACTCCAGAGTTCATGCTTCAAGCTTGCCAAGCCTGCCTCTTACAGAGATGAATTATGTTGAAAAGGGTAAAATAGCAAGTGTTAAAACTTACTTCACTGTTCTTTACTCTGTGTACTGAATGACAGCACTGAAATTATGTGTGATGGTGTTTTGGCTGATGGATTTTTGAAGGAATAAATAAATTCGAAGTAAAATATTAATAAACGATCTGTACCTAGATTTTATAGTTCTGAGAGCTAAAGACATGCATTTCAAAAGACTCAGTTCTGTTAATATAGCGTGTATTAAGTTTTGTTCAAATACTGGAGAGTGGATTGATAGATACATGTGATGGATAGATATATAGAATGCTGTATAGAATTTTGACTTTAGAAAATGAGTAGTATAGACACATTTATAGAACATTCATGTTGGAGTATACCATGTGTCAGGCCACAGCACCTATAGAAAAAAATGTGATTCTCTTAGAAATGTTAACGTTAGATTAAAGAAGGGTGGAGATAAAGTTTTGGAGGCTGAGTTCTATGGAGTCTGGATCTCCATGCATTAGAGAAACTCTTATGCTTTGTGACTGACACATTACTAAAAACTGAAGAGAGGTCCAAAGAGGGTTGGAAGGAATGTAGTAGAACTGTTGGATTATTTTTAAGGTCATTTTGACAGTCTAATTCAGATGAACTCATTCCTTCTCAATACTTTATACTGTGGTTTTGGAATTTTTCCTGTGGAACGCTGTCTCCCAATTTTACTGGAAGCTTGTGGGGAAAAGTTTGTGTTAAATTTTTTTTTTAATTTATTTTATTATTTATTTTTGGCTGCGTTGGGTCTTTGTTGCTGTGCGTGGGCTTTCTCTAGTTGCAGCGAGCCGGGGCTGCTCTTTGTTGCGGCGCGCGGGCTTCTCATTGCGGTGGCTTCTCTTGTTGTGGACCACAGGCTCTAGGCATGCGGGCTTCAGTGGTTGTGGCACACAGGCTTTGTTGCTCCACAGCATGTGGGATCTTCCCGGACCAGGGCTTGAACCCGTGTCCCCTGCATTGGCAGGCAGATTCTTAACCACTGCGCCACCAGGGAAGCCCTGTGTTAATTTTTATTAAGGATAATTTTACAGACAACTTCAAAGGATGATTTTCCAAATAGTAAGGTTAGAAATTGTAAAAACAGTTCTTTTCGGAGAATCTATTCTTGATAAAATTTTTTTTCCTGTTAAGAATTTGGTATAGCCTAAATGTATTTTTTTAAAAATTCTTTCTCAGTAAGTTCTGATATTCTGTTTAGTGTAAAGTTGCTATAAATATTCCTACAGCTGATAGTACCATGATGTGTTAGTCATGCCTCCCAAATAAAGTAGCCAGAAGAATTCACCAACTTTACCACAGTCAGTTGGCTGGGCTGTTTATTTATGGAGGGAGTTAACCAACATGGTGATGGCTTTTGTCCATCCACAGGAAGTCCAGCAGAGAAGGTGTGGTTGTTTGAAGTTTTTTTGGCCACAGAAATGTGATATGTGCTGATGCCTGAATTGTGAGAGCTAAAAGGCTCTCTTAGGGTTACTTTAAAGGCAGCCTTAAAGGAGGTCAGTTGCGTGCAGGTCTGCTGGATATTTGTGTCTACTTAGCAGGACTCTTGAGTACAGAGGACTCTGAGTGAATGTGTTAGTAGATACCTTAGGTAAGTTTTTTTAAAGGTAGTACTTGAGAAAGATTGCCATCAGCTGATAGACTTCAGTGAATTTCTGAAAGATAGGAAACAGTGAGATTGGATTGATAGAGAAACTAGGAGAAGAAATCACATCGGAAAGTATATGTAGAAGTTTCAGAAATATACCAGATTCCAAGTAAATGAATATGAAGAACGGAAGAGTGCCTGGAGTATTCATCAGTTTCCCAGCCCTTGCTCTATTTTGAGCTTCTGGTGTTTGTCCCCTGGATAAAGCCCCGAGAAATGCTTTCCAAACATATGGAACAATCTGCCTGGGGAGGGCTTTCCTTATAGCCTCTTCTCCCCGTGGCATTTAGTATATATAAATCAAATCATGTCATTATCTTGCTTGAAGCACCCATTACCTCCCCAAACTGCTTATTATGTGTTACAAGGCTGTGTGTGACCTGGCCCTTGTCTGCTTCTCAGAACTCATTTCCTACCACTTATTCACTTACTAACATCAGCCTTTTTGCTATTTCTCAAACACATCAGGATGTTTTCCTTTTAGTTTCTTTACACTTGTTTCCTTCTGAAGGCCCTCTTTTACATCTTTGTATAGTTTTCTTTTTTTTTTTTTTTTTTTTTTTTTTTTTTGCGGTACGCGGGCCTCTCACTGTTGTGGCCTCTCCCATTGCGGAGCACAGGCTCCGGACGCACAGGCTCAGCGGCCTTGGTTCACGGGCCGAGCCGCTCCGCGGCACGTGGGATCTTCCCCTGCATCGGCAGGCGGACTCTCAACCACTGCGCCACCAGGGAAGCCCGACATCTTTGTATAGTTTTCTACTTTTGATTATTCACATCTTTGCTGAAATGTTACCACCTCAGAGAAACTATCACCAAATCTGAAATAGCTCCCCTGTAGTCATGCTCTATTCCTTCCTTTGTTTTATTTATTTACTTATTATATTTTTGGTAACAGCTTTATTGAGATATAATTCACATACCATACAATTTACCTACTTAAAGTATATAATTCATTGGTTTTGACTACATTCACAGAGTTGTGAAACCATCACCACAACCAGTTTTATTTTATTTGTTGAATTTTTATTTATTTTTTTATACAGCAGGTTCTTATTAGCTATCTATTTTATACATATTAGTGTATATTTGTCAATCCCAATCTCGCAATTCATCCCGCCACCACCACGCCATCACTTTCCCCTGTTGGTGTCCATATGTTTGTTCTCTACATCTGTGTCTCTATTTCTGCCCTGCAAAATGGTTCATCTGTACCATTTTTCTATGTTCCACATATATGCGTTAATATACGATGTTTGTTTTTTCTTTCTGACTTACTTGACTCTGTATGATAGTCTGTAGATCCATCCACGTCTCTACAAATGACCGAATTTTGTTCCTTTTTATGGGTGAGTAATATTCCATTGTATATATGTACCACATCTTCTTTATCCATTCATCTGTCGATGGACATTTAGGTTGCTTCCATGACCTAGCTATTGTAAATAGTGCTGCAGTGAACATTGGAGTGCATGTGTCTTTTTGAATTATGGTTTTCTCTGGGTATATGCCCAGTAGTAGGATTGCTAGGTCCTATGGTAATTCTATTTTTAGTTATTTAAGGAAACTCCATACTGTTCTCCATAGTGGCTGTATCAATTTACATTCCCACCAACAGTGCAAGAGGGTTCCCTTTTCTCCACACCCTCTCCAGCATTTGTTGTTTGTAGATTTGCCCATTCTAACTCGTGTGAGGTGATACCTCATTGTAGTTTTGATTTGCATTTCTCTAATAATTAGTGGTGTTGAGCAGCTTTTCACATGCTTCTTGGCCATCTTTATGTCTTCTTTGGAGAAATGTCTCTTTAGGTCTTCTGCCCATTTTTGGATTGGATGGGGTTTTTTTGATACTGAGCTGCATGAGCTGCTTGTAAATTTTGGAGATTAATCCTTTGCCACTTGCTTAATTTGCAAATATTTTCTGCCATTATGAGGGTTGTCTTTTCATCTTGTTTATGTTTTCCTTTGCTGTGCAAAAGCTTAGAAGTCTCATTAGTTCCCATTTGTTTTTTTTTTTTTTTTTAATTTCCATTTCTCTAGGAGGTGGGTCAAAAAGGATCTTCCTGTGATTTATGTCATAGAGTGTTCTGCCTATGTTTTCCTCTAAGAGTTTTATAGTGTCTGGCCTACATTTAGGTCTTTAATCCATTTTCAGTTTATTTTTGTGTATGGTGTTAGGGAGTGTTCTAGTTTCATTCTTTTACATGTAGCTGTCCAGTTTTCCCAGCACCACTTATGGAAGAGACTGTCTTTTCTCCATTGTATAGCTTTGCCTCCTTTGTCATAGATTAGTTGACTGTAGGTGTGTGGGCTTATCTCTGGGCTATCTATCCTGTCCCATTTATCTGTATTTCTGTTTTTGTGCCAGTACCACATTGTCTTGATTACTGTAGCTTTGTAGTATAGTCTGAAGTCAGGGAGTCTGATTCCTCCAGCTCTGTTTTTTTCGCTCAAGACTGCTTTGGCTTTTCGGGGTATTTTGTTTTGGGTGTTTCCATACAAATTTTAAGATTTTTTGTTCTAGTTCTGTAAAAAATGCCATTGGTAATTTGGTAGGGATTGCATTGAATCTGTAGATTGCTTTGGGTAGTATAGTCATTTTCACAATATTGATTCTTCCAATCCAAGAACTAGGTATACTTGGTATACTTCTCCATCTGTGTGTATCATCTTTAATTTATTTCAGCAGTGTCTTGTAGTTTTCTGCATACAGGTCTTTGGTCTCCCTAGGTAGGTTTATTCCTAGGTATTTTATTCTTTTTGCTACAGTGGTAAATGGGAGTGTTTCCTTAATTTCTCTTTCAGACTTTTCATCATTAATGTATAGGAATGCAAGAGATTTCTGTGCATTAATTTTGTATCCTGCAACTTTACCAAATTCATTGATTAGCTCTAGTAGTTTTCTGGTGGCATCTTTAGGATTCTCTGTGTATAGTATCATGTCATCTGCAAACAGTGACAGTTTTACTTTTTCTTTTCCAATTTGTATTCCTTTTATTTCTTTTTCTTCTCTGATTGCCTTGGCTAGGACTTCCGAAACTATGTTGAATAATAGTGTTGAGAGTGGACGTCCTTGTCTTGTTCCTGATCTTAGAGGAAATACTTGCAGTGTTTCACCATTGAGAATTATGTGTGCTGTGTGTTTGTTGTATATAGCCTTTATTATGTTGAGGTAGTTTCCCTCTTTGCTCACTTTCTGGAGAGTTTTTATCATAAATGGGTGTTGAATTTTGTCAGAAGCTTTTCCTGCATCTGTTGAGATGATCATATGGTTTTTATTCTTCAATTTGTTAATGTGGTGTATCACATTGATTAATTTGCATGTATTGAAGATTGCTTGCATCCCTGGGATAAATCCCTCTTGATCACCGTGTATGATCCTTTTAATGTGTTGTTGGACTGTTTGCTAGTATTTTGTTGAGGACTTTTGCATTTATATTCATGAATGATATTGGTCTGTAATTTTCTTTTTTTGTAGTATCTTTGTCTGGTTTTGGTATCAGGGTGATGGTGGCCTTATAGAATGCGTCTGGAAGTGTTCCTTTCTCTGCAGTTTTTTGGAAGAGTTTGAGAAGGATGGGTGTTAGCTCTTCTCTAAATGTTTGATAGAATTCACCTGTGAAGCCATCTGGTCCTGGACTTTTGTTTGTTGGAAAATTTTAAATCACAGTTTTAATTTCATTACTTGTGATTGGTCTGATCACATTTTCTATTTCTTCCTGGTTCAGTCTTGGAAGGTTATACTTTTCTAAGAACTTGTGCCTTTCTTCCAGGTTGTCCATTTTATTGGCACAGGGTTGCCTGTAGCAGTCTCTTATGATGCTTTGTATTCCTGTGGTGTCCATTATAACTTCTCCTTTTTCATTTCTAATTTTATTGATTTGAGTCCTCTCTCTCTTTCTCTTGATGAGTCTGGCTAAAGGTTTATCAGATTTGTTTATCTTCTCTAAAATCCAGCTTTTAGTTTTATTGATCTTTGCTATTGTTTTCTTTGTTTTTATTTCATTTATTTCTGCTCTGACCTTTTTGATTTCTTTCCTTCTGCTAACTTTGGGTTTTGTTTGTTCTTCTTTCTCTAGGTCCTTTAGGTATAAAGTTAGATTGTTTATTTGAGATTTTTCTTGTTTCTTGAGGTAAGCTTCTATTGCTATAAACTTCCCCCTTAGAACTGCTTTTTCTGCATCCCATAGGTTATGGATTGTCGTGTTTTCGTTGTAATTTGTCTCTAGGTATTTTTTGATTTCCTCTTTGATTTCTTCCCTGATCTCTTGGTTATTTAATAACGTATGGTTTAGCCTCCATGTGTTTATGTTTTTTATGTTTTTTTCACTATAATTGATTACTAATCTCATAGCGTTGTGGTCGGAAAAGATGCTTAATATGATTTCAATTTTGTTAAATTTACCAAGGCTTGATTTGTGATGCAAGATGTGACCTATCCTGGAGAATGTTCCGTGCGCACTTGAGAAGAAAGTGTAATCTGCTGTTTTCGGATAGAAGGTCCTATAGAAATCAGTTAGACCTATCACGTCTATTGTGTCATTTAAAGCTTGTGTTTCCTTATTAATTTTCTGTCTGGATAATCTGTCCATTGGTGTAAGTGAGGTGTTAAAGTCCCCCATTATTATTGTGTTACTGTCGATTTCCTCTTTTATAGCTGTTAGCAGTTGCCTTATGTATTGAGGTGCTCCTGTGTTGGGTGCATATATATTTGTAATTGTTATATCTTCTTC
>RJWK010031894.1:0-23964 GCA_004363435.1 Platanista minor | reverse complement strand
AAGTGGTGAGAGGGATGGGGTGGGGATTACCTAATTGTGGGGAGGGTGGACAGGAGGCCAGAAGTCCACTCAGAGTGCTGAGGATGCCAGGCAAAGGTAGGGGAGAACCACTGGCAGACATGGAGAAGGGGGACAAGAAACTACTGGATAGCACTTACTGGGTGCCAGGCCCAGAGACGTGAAGTAATTTGCACAAGTCACAAAGCTGGTCAGTGGTAGAGCCAGGATTCGAACCTAGGCCAGTCTGGCTCAAGCCTGTGCTCTTAACCACTATGCAGCATTGAAGTGAGGCTGTTCCACCTCTGAGGCGTCTCCTCGTCCCCATTTCCCAGTGTCCATAGGACCAGGCTGGGAGAGTGAGAGGGGGGCACTACTGAAGACAGTAGCAACTCGTGGCCTCTGGCAGTTTTCTTCTTTGCTTTTCCATGTCCTCCCAGTAACTGGGGCAGGAGGAGCCTAAAGGTGCAGCTCAGCTGAATCACAGGTTGAGAAGTGGGGAGAAGCCACAGGCTCCGGGAGTAGGGAGTGGGGGCCGCTCACCCAAACATTGGATGCCGTCCAGGGCTACCTGTGTGGCGCACTCGGCTGAGTAAAGAATCACCCCAGCGCAGTCCTGTGGGAGGAGGTTCCGCATCAGCAGGGCTGCCGCCAGGGCCACACGGAGGGGAGGGAGCCCAGCAACCACCCCTGCCCCGGCGTGCTCTCCTCTGGGCCCAGCCCTTACCTTGGCAGTGCAGTAGCCCTCATCACAGGCCTTGGCGACATTGTAGACGTACTGCCGACAGGCCATGAGGCGGGTGTACATGTCTGCCATCTTCCCCTGCATCAACTGCACACAAAGGGAGCCCACAGGTCAGTGTGCTGGAGACACGCTCCTCTCAGAATCATTCCCTAGTTACCAAAAGCAGGTCAGCAGTAGCAACCTGACAGCCTGGAATGGGGACCCGGGGTCACAGAGAGGAGGTGGGACTTGCTTAGGATGACAGACATGGTAGCGGGTCTGGAGTTAAGGCCAGAGAGCTGCTGCTGCTGCATTGTGGACCTGGCCCTCCACTCACACGACCCTCATTACCGACTGTCCCGCAGCCCAGAAAGCGTGACTCAAAATGCTACTCCCTCCCCACAATCTGCTCCCTTCACCCTCCAACCCTACAATGCCTCATTCATTCATCTCAAACAGAAAGGAAGGTGACATGAGATGAACTGCCTGACAGCTTTCAAAGCCAGGTAGCATGCTGAGGAAGCCTGCGCCCCAAGCATTCAAACTCATTTTTTTGTTTGTTTGTTTTTGTTTTTTTGGCCATGCCACGAGGCTTGAGGCTTGCGGGATCTTAGTTCCCCAACCAGGGATCGAGCCTGGGCCCCCTGCAGTGGAAGCACGGAGTCCCAACCACTGGACCGCCAGGGCATTCCCTCAAACTCATTTTTTTGACGAAGGATAGTAAATGCCCACAGCAAGTGCCCTATTTGTTCACTTGTTAAAGAAAACCTGAACCCAACGAAAGAGTACATCTTAACAAAACCATTCTACTCACCTGGAAGTGGCCGATCTTCTGGCCAAAGGCTTCCCTCACGTGCAGGTAGGGAATAGCGTGGTCGAGGATGGCCTGCATGATCCTGCGGGAAAGAGAGAACACTGGCGAGGGGCCTCGCTGTCACCCCATTGCTGGTTGGGGGGCAAATGCTAGTGTGGAAAGGCCTGGGGAGGCAGCCCAGCAAGACAAGGAGCTGGCGTCTCAGGGAGAAGAAAAGGAGCGTGAGGACCCTTGTTAGCCCTGCTCAGTCACCGCACTGACTGCCCAGCAGTCAGTGCCCCTTCCCCTGAGACTAGGCGGAGTGGCGGGACCTTTCGTAGATGGTTAGAGCTCAGGCATCTTGCTTCACATCTGAGTAACTAAGCAGGGTGGCTCATCAGGCCTTTTGTCTGTCACCCAGTGATACTTGCCTTCAGTGCAAAGAAAGTCAGCGTGAAAGGTAATTTTTTTTGTCTCCAGGAGATAAGGTACAGGCTCACATCGGCCCCAAGGGGAGGGCTGTGGCACCACCTGCTGAGGAGGCTACAAGAGCCCAGCTCCCCACCGAGCCTCACACTCACCCGAGGGGCCCACCAGCCAGCACCAACCGCTCCAGGTCCAGCCCACTCATCAGCACGTAGACGCCCTTACTTCGATGGCCCAGGATGTTGGCAGCTGCAGGGAAAAGTGCTGGTCAGGGGCACGGGGGCTGTCCACAGCCTCCTCACTTTTGGAAAAGTTGCTGGGTTTAGTAATGTGGCTCTCTCACAAGGCATTAAAATATGTTACCTGACCTTCAACTAGGGCTCCAGGTGAGGAAAAGGATGGAGTTTACCACTTCCAGTCAGAAGTGGAGTTTGCTAGTGGGGACATGCTCCCCTCACCCTGCCCCCAACACACACACACCATCCCCAAGACCAGACACACAGGCCCAATCCTTAGATCCTCCCTCTCTCTTCTTGAGCTGCCTTGGATGGGAAAGAAGAAAAGCTAGTTTGGTCTAGAAGTCATCCAACCTCTCCCAAGTTTTCTTTTTAACACACTTGTGCCCATAAAGGAACCAGAGAATTACTCTTTCCCCGAGGTTGAGTCTGCTCTGGTTAATACTACCCACCCTCCCCTGGGTGGTCCATGGAAGAGCCTGTCCAGGAGATGGGCCATTCGGTGCTGGTGACAGAACTGCTGAACACCTCCCCACCCCGGAAGCAAGGACACTGGATGGCCTGGGGGAGGTGTGGGCGGGAAGCTGAGTGCAAAGAGTTGACACCACTGACCTGTCTTTAATGCTAGTGGAGTTTGTTCCTTGCCGACAAAGAAGGCTCTGCACTGATCATCTCTCCCTAGATGCTCCTTATAACCAAAGCACACTTTTCTCAGGTGGCGGATCGTGGGGGAGAGGGATGGTTTATGGCTGAGGCATAGAACCATCCTAACTGGTGATCAAATCTGTGCCCTCCGTCTCATCAGTGCATGACAGGGGTGCTGGCTCTCTCATGATGTGGCACACTTTCACTTACACTTCAGGGGAGAAATACTTATAAACTGAACTGCCTTCCCTTCACCGAGTCCAGCTTCCATCAGTTTATTTAGATGTTTTTTTAGCATTGTTAATGAACACCTCACACAGGCTGTACAGGCAAATGGACATATAAGGAAGTCTGACGGACGTGAGTGGGTAAGGGCAGATCTTACCTTTCTACTCCAGATACTGGAATACCAGCCCCAGGCACAGTGTGTGGTCCACATAGGAAACACCACCCTTCCCTGAAGCCACAGTAGGGCATACAGCTGCAGGAGCTCTGGCCAGGAAGGACAGCTGTCCAGACTGAGACCAACACCTATGGGCCAGTGGGCAAGGGCACAGTGGCAGGCCCACTGTCTGGCCACATACCTTTGGTGAGCTAACAATGGTGAGGCTCTCCAAGCCAGAGATGGGCTTTCTCAGTGTGTGATGGGGTCAGGACAGGGGCTCCCTCATTCTCAGAGACTCACCAGGAACCTCGCAGTCCTCAAAGATTAGCTCACAGGTGTTAGAGCCCCTCATCCCCAGCTTGTCCAGCTTCTTGGAGGTGCTGAAGCCTGGCATACCCTTTATGAGAATAAAAGGTGGCCCTGATTACAGAGCAGTTCCCAAGGGGGCCAAGAAAAGGGAAACCCCTGGGAAGTAACCATCTTTCCATCAAGTCCCTGTATTTGCCTGATGCACCAGCGTCTACTCACCAGGCCCCCACTCTGTATGCGACCGCCCCATTTCTGGAGGCGCTGCCCCTAACACTCCACCCCAGCCTCCCCTGCTGCTGGCTGTATTCTCCCCGGTTCTCGCGAGACCAGTTCTTTCCCAGTGAAATGCCAGATCCCTGGGGTCCTTCTGACCCTTCCTGGCTTTGGTTCCTTTCCTTGGGGGAGATCACTTTTTTTTTTTAAAGATTTTTTTAAAAATTTATTTATTTTTATTGGCTGTGTTGGGTCTTTGTTGCTGCGCACAGGCTTTCTCTAGTTGCGGCGAGGGGGGCTACTCTTCGTTGCGGTGCGTGGGCTTCTCATTGCTGTGGCTTCTTTCCTTGCAGCATGTGGGCTCAGTAGTTGTGGCTCGCGGGCTCTAGAGCGCAGGCTCAGTAGCTGTGGCACACGGGCTTAGTTGCTCCGCGGCATGTGGGATCTTCCCGGACCAGGGCTCGAACCCGTGTCCCCCGCGTCGGCAGGCAGATTCTCAACCACTGTGCCACCAGGGAAGCCCCGGGAAATCACTTCTGAGACACTCTCCCCAGCCCACACAATTCCTTTGCCCCCTTGTTCCTCTCCCACCTGTACCTAATGGAGTCCCACCCGGGGTTCAGCTCAACCACCTGTGTGCTCTGACCTGGACTAATCAGATGCAGAACGCGTTGGCATATGCCCATCAGAGCACTCCCAGGTGTTGCTTCCCTCTCCTCTAGGAGACAAGAGCAGCGTGACTCAACCTGGAGAGTTCCCATCTCAGCCACGCCCTTTGGGCTACTCACTTTTCTTGTCCTCCAGTCCCATTCCAAAACACTCTCCCCATCTCCCTATGGAGGGTACTGCAAATCTTTAAAACACTCATTCACGAAACCCTCTACCAACTCCCCTGCCCCCATGGTCCCCCTGCCCTCCCAGGGGCCCTGGCCTCCTACTTCATGACCATTAGGCAGATGGTTCCTCCACCATCACCATCCCCCACCCGTGCCTCTTCTCCCTCAACTCACCACTGTGCTTTGCTCACTCTCTCTCACGCAACTCACTTTCTCCCTCTCCTATTTGCTTTTCTCTTTACCAGAAAATTTGCTCAGTTCTCCCCCATTCCTAAAAGCAAACTGAAACTACCAACTTTTCATTCTAACTCCTGCTGTCTCCCTTGTGCTTTTACTGACAAGACTTGGAAGGTGCAGTCCCCGGTCTCCACCTGCACCCTCATTCATACCTTGGGCTCCCGTGGCTGCTCTCTCCAAGTCCACCAGTGACACCGTGATTGTCAAAGCTGGTGGCCTCCCTTCAGTCCTCATCTTCCTGGACCTCCGGACAGCCTGGCTCTGTGGATGACTCCACCATCCTCAGACTTGAGCCCTCCTCCCTGAATTCCACTTCTTGGCCACCCTCCTTTCAGTCTCCATCCCCGCCTCAGCCCCATCCCAGGAGGGAGCCTTGGCAGCACACACAACCCTGATGGTCTTTGCGATCACTTGAAGGAGGTCATCTCTGGTGCCACTTTCAGGAGATAAAAGCCTCCTGCCATACACTCCCCTACACTCACCTTCTCCACAATGAAGGCTGTGATGCCCCGAGAAGCTGGCACAGCAGCCAGATCTGTCTTGGCATAGACAATAAGGACATCAGCATCAGGGCCATTGGTGATCCAGAATTTGTTGCCATTCAGGACATAGTGGTCTCCTAAGGACAGGAAGTTGGCTACTTGCATAAACTGTATGGGCCTGTCTCAGCCAGTCAGTTTCTCCAGACCTTCTGCTGAGCAAAAAGCTGTCCAGCTGGCAAGTGCTTCTAGAAACCCAGCAGAGGCCACCTCCAATCACTGCTCCCTCACCCCGAAGGTCTGTCCCTCTGCCCACTTCAGCTCTCAAATCAAGGGGATCCTCACCTCTCTTTTCTGCTTTCAGCTTCATGGAGACAACGTCGGAGCCAGCATTTGTCTCACTCATGGCCAGGGCTCCGATGTATTCACCACTGATCAGCTGCAAGGAAAACCCCAAAGGGCCTTGTTATGACGTCAGAAATACCCTACAGGGGCTCACTGATACCATGTCTTGCCTGGTCACATGACACCCCTTCCAACTTCTCTCAGATCCGGGCATAGGTCAAGTCCTAGAAAAGAAGCCCCATACCCACCAGCCGGAAGCTTTCTCTTCTATTCCCATTCCCTTTGCAAGGGAAGCTAGTCCTAGGCTTTCATTTCTTAACATGCTCAGTAAATGTTGTCCAGTGACTGACTCAGGTGTTCTGGCACTATTTTTAATTTACTTTTTGGCTGTGCCATGCGGCTTGCGAGTCCCCGACCAGGAATCGAACCCACACCCCCTGCATTGGAAGCACGGAGTCTTAACCACTGGACCACCAGGGAAGTTCCTATTTTTAATTTTTTTTGATTGAAGTATTTTATTTTTTTCTAGTGTCATATTTTAGTTTTTTATTTTCTTAATTTATTCTTGGTTGTGTTGGGCCTTCATTGCTGCGCGGGCTTTCTCTAGTTGCGGAGAACGGGGGCTACTCTTCGTTGCAGTGCACGGGCTTCTCCTTGCGGTGGCTTCTCTTGTTGAGAGCACGGGCTCTAGGCACGCGGGCTTCAGTCGTTGTGGCTCGCGGGCTCCAGAGCGCAGGCTCAGTAGTTGTGGCGCACGGGCTTAGTTGCTCCACGGCACGTGGGAGCTTCTCAGACCAGGGCTCTAACCCGTGTCCCCTGCACTGGCAGGCGGATTCTTAACCACTGCACCACAGGGAAGCCCTGACTGAAGTATTTTGAAAACAAATCCCTGACCCCTTCCAAGCCCTAGCAGTTTCAGGGCTGCAGCATGCTACAGAAAGCAAGGCTGACCAGCCCTCCCCAATGGGGGAGAAGCCTCATGGCTGGTGGTTGCACCATGCGATCAGCGTGTTTCTCCATCCCCATTTCCTCACCTTGGGGAGGTACTTCTCCTTCTGGGCCTCGTTGCCATTACGAACAATTTGGTTGAGGCAGAGGTTGGAGTGGGCACCGTAACTGAGACCCACTGCTCCAGAGACTCGGGATATCTCCTCCATCACCAGCACGTGTTCCAGGTAGCCCAGGCCGGAGCCGCCATACTGAACTAGGGGTCGGGGTTGGGGGCGCAGGGGAGTGGAAAAGGCAGCCCAGTTAAATGAGGACACTGAGAGGAATCTTACATTTATTTGCAGTAGAGGAACACTCTTATAGCACCTATTCCAAGTTCCCTCTAGCAAGGTCAACAGGTGGATGCCGTGGACCCTGCTTGCAAGCCCACAGAATTGGCTTTGCCTGCTGCTGCCTCTGGTCCGCTGAGGCACGGTTCAGAAAACAGTCATTGCTACTCCTGCTTTATCCCAAACATTTTTTTAAAAATATTTTCTTTATTTATTTGGCCACGCCACGCAGCTTTTGGGATCTTAGCTCCCCAGCCAGGGATTGAACCCAGGCCCTCGGCAGTGAAAGCGCAGAGTCCTAACCACTGGACCGCCAGGGAATTCCCTATCCCAGAGGGACCTCTTAATGAAGACAAGAAGACCTGAGCACCCACTGTTCGGAAAGCTACAGAAGTGCTGACGCTGATGAACAAATGAAGCAACAGGACCTGGGGTTTATCAGAGAAACACAAAGAGGGAAGGTCAAAGCACGAAGATGACATACAAAGCAGAGGATGTGCATGCAGAAACCCTGAGGAAGATGAGAGCTTCATAGTGGAGGTGTGGACCTAAAGAAGCAGGACTGGTAATGGAACAGGAGAGCTGCAGCCTGAGAGGAAGTCTGGTGAGCGCAGAAGAGATCCTGGGAGGGAATTTCAGAACTCCTCATAAAAAAATGTGGTCTTTTTCCTCGGCAGCAGATCCAAAATCAAAGAGGCTGGGTTACCTGGTGCCAGCCTTCCCTCCCTCCACCCTGCTGTCTGGGTAAACCCTGGCAAGGCCCTCTGTGTATGTTCACTCTGCCCAAGAAGTCAGGCTGGTCCTTGGCTCTAGGGAAGGGTTAGCCCAACCCGCATGATTCCAGGAAGGAAAGCCCACGGGCAGGTAACGTTACAAACTGCTACCACCATGTGGAAATCAGAACTCATATCTGGCTTTCTTGTCAAGGTTCTCCCTGGATAGGGTTTTCATCTGATTCCTAACTACCTCTTTCTTCCATTAACTAGCATCTGATTCAGAAGAATATCCTTTTTTTTTTTTTTTTTTTTTTTTGCGGTACGCGGGCCTCTCACTGTCGTGGGCTCTCCCGTTGTGGAGCACAGGCTCCGGACGCGCAGGCTCAGCGGCCATGGCTCACGGGCCCAGACGCTCCGCGGCATGTGGGATCTTCCCGGACCGGGGCATGAACCCGCATCCCCTGCATCAGCAGGCAGACTCTCAACCACTGCGCCACCAGGGAAGCCCCAGAAGAATATTCTTTATGGGGGCTCATAAGCCCCCAAGACACAGTGGGAGAAAGAGTCTTGTTTGAGAGTTCCCAGCAACCTTCCCCATACTATTGTATGTTAAGATAGTCTAAATTAGTTTTTAAGTGGTTACATCATTAACCATGATGTAACTTTGTACTATCAGCTTAAATCCCAGGAACTGTCTCCAAGTGGTGAGGGGAGGATGTAAGGAGAGAATACTGTGGTCCACCGCTACTCTAATGCCCAGTGAACACAGGCCAAAGCAGGGTGGGCTGTCCAGGCTTTGGCTGGCAAGGCCATAGGCTCACCTCTTTACAAGGCAACACAAGCCAGGCCTGGCCTTTGCTCTAGAGGCCAACATCTGAAACAAATCCAACCAGCTCCCTGCCCTCTCCCCCTGGAAACAAGTAGTAAGACCCACAGGGGACTCTGGAAAGGCCCAGGGACAGCCTGTTAAATACATCATCTGGCCACCTCACTGTGGAGGCTCAGACAGGCATCCCTCTCCCCTATACCTCCGTCTGCTTCCAAATGAGCTCTAGGGCCAAGCTGTGGGCAGACAACACAGGCATCCCCCACAGGAACACACTGTTCTGAGTGGTACTGCCTCGATGCTACTGGTAGGGCAGAACTTAGGGATTATGCGAGGCAGTAAGACTGAGGTACTAAGACCACTGCTTGATCTGGAGTTTTCTAAACTCCCCAGATCACCTGGGGGAACATGTTAAGCATGCAGAGTTCAAGAGTCTGGGTGACCCAAGTGAACCACACTGACCTAAATCCTTTGCCTTGTTTACATCACTACCTAAAGACACAGAAGAGTTTACTCTTCTCTGGGTTGACAGTCACTGGGCACTTTCTCAGCTCCAAGTGGGAAGAGACTCTGGTTTCTCCGAGTATGATCTTTCTTCTCCTTTCCTGCTTCTTTTGGGAATGGTTTTAAAGGGCATGCAAGAAAAGTTCTCTGTAGGGAAAGAAATCATACTCACCAGGGGCTGTGACACCCAAGACTCCCAGGTTCCCCAGCTGCTTCCAAAACTCCTGCCAACAGAATAGAGTGAATGTAGTGGGTTGTGAGAAAGCAGCCAGTCACAGGGGCCTGGCATATCTGTAACAACAAGACCAAGGGCTTCACAGAAAGGGGCTGCATTCTTAGGGAGCTTTCATTTACCAGAAGACTGTGAGAGCTCTGCCAGGCAGCAGTGCAATTCCCAGACCATCCCAGCCCAGCTCCCAGTCTGCCCCCTGTCCCCCTCAGAGCGGGCCCCACTACTCACTCGCAGGTTCCTGAACTCATTGCTCCGATCAATCTCCTGGGCATGGGGTGCTAGATGCTCCTGAAGGAATTTAGCCATGGTCTGACGAAGCTAGAGGGAGAGAGGTGGACAGATGCTGCTGAAACGGTACATAATTGCCCCTGAGGACAGCATCTCCACTATTGAGGACACCTTCAGGGAAACGGGACACAAGTAACCTCACCAAAGAGCATCAAACTGAAACTTAGAGGCCCCACCAGTTTATGCTTCCTCAGAGATGATCTTCCCCTCTCTTTCTGAAGATTATTTCTTTTTACTTATTTATTTATTTATTTATTTGGCTGCACCAGGTCTTTAGTTGCAGCATAGAGGAGTTTTTAGTTATAGCCTGTGGGATCTAGTTCCCTGACCAGGGATCGAACCCGGGTCCCCTGCATTGGGAGCACAGAGTCTTAACCACTGGACTACCAGGGAAGTCCCTGAAGATTATTTCTTAAATGTCACTCCCCTACATAAATCATTCCATGGCTTTCCATTGTCGTTAAAAGACAAACTCCTTATATATGCATATGTATAACTGAATCACTTTGCTGTACACCTGAAACTATAACACATTGTAAATTAACTATGCTTCTTTTTTTTTTAACCATTAAAAAAAAATTAAGACAAACTCCTTACCCAGGACTGGAAGGCCCCGTGTGAGGTGACCCCTGCAGCCTATCCAGCCTTCCCCAGTACCTTTCTCATCCCCCACTCACTGTGCTCTAGCCACGCCCCCTTCAGTTCTTGGCACGTGTCAGGCTCCTTTTTGTCCCTGAGCCTTTGGGTAAAAGGGATTATTCAAAAGAGATTAGAAACTCCTTTTGGCAGGAAAGTTTGAGAACTAGGATTGAACACTTTCTGCCTGAGGTAATTCAAAGCTCTGTCTGCTGACTGTAAATGCAGTGGACTTTGGGCTTCTGGGCAATTTCAGGCACTTGCTTAGAGCCACAGGAGAATCACATTCCCCGGGAACTCCAAGCCAGTGTCCAAGTGAACAGTCTCCTTCCTCCAGGAATAGCTCTGGTTCAGCCCTATTTGTAACAAGCTTTTTTTCAATTTTGTGGTTTGACCCAATAGGTTGAAGAATTACAGCACGGACTACACTGTGAATTTCAACTCCACCCCCAAGATGTGTATTTGAAAAAGATTCCGTGGTGATGATTAACCAGGTTTGAGAACCACAGCCGTAGACAGTATTGAGGTATAAGAAGACTTCAGACAGATTGAGGGCCCTTTTGCCACACGCGGGTAGTCCTGCCAATCCTCCACCAGAACACCCCCCGCCCCACCATCCCCGATCTCCCAGGAGCGTTCCTATCCTCGACTCCTCGTCTAAGGCAACCGGGCCTTGCTGCCGCCACAGAGGGGAGACTGGGGCCCGCGGCCGCCCCCGCACTGGCGCTCCTACAGCCCCCGGATCACACGCCGCGGCTGGGTGGGCGCTGGGTAGAAGGGCGCCAGGGAGACCACCGAGCACGGAAAAGGGGCCGGGAGGGGGGTCAGGCTCCTTACCTGCTTCTGCTCCTCGCTTAGCCCATTGATTGCATCGTCCACGGGCAACAGCGAGTTGGCCCGCTGGGTAATCAGGCCGGCGAGCGGCTGCAGTGGCGGCCGCGGCCTCCAGCTCGCCACGCGCCGACCCAGGAGCCAAGCTACAGTCGCCATCTCGGCCTTGTCCTGGGAGCCTGAGCCCCAGCAGCTGTGAGCGAGTCCTGCGGCGCTCCACCAATCCCCGGCTTCGCTTCTGCCACCCAATCGGCGAGGGGGTGGGTCTCCAGCAGCCAATCACCCTCCACTGTCCGAGGAAGGCCGCCCTTCCCCGGGCCACTGCACCAGCCAATCAGCGGTGACCGCCCGCGGACCGACGCCCCGCGAGGCTGGTGTGCTTGCTGAGGGGGCTGGACCTGCAGGCGTCGTGTCAAGGTTGGGTCTTTTTAAAGTGGACGAGTAGGAAGAGTGTCTTCATTTTTGGGTTGAGGATAAGTATTCCCCCTGCGTTGAAAATAGCAGTCCCTAACTGCAGACATCTGTGGGAAAGCAAGTGTTAAAATAGCAAACGGAAAAGCCCCGAATGCCCCTTGCTTGGCAATACATTGTTAAAGCAAATCTGGGAAAAGAGCGCTCGCTCTAGGGTGCACGTTGGTTATAACTCAGTGAATTTGCTTTATTATGTAACAAGGTTTGTTGACTTTGATTGAGTTTTATGGGAAAGGGGTTGTTAAGGAGTTGCTGTCTTCCAAATTATTTAATGTACCTAAGAACAAGAGTCAGGACTTATCTTTAACAGGGATGGGGTGATGGTGGACCGAACTCAGCTGCTCGGGTTCAGCTGCTCCCTGCTGGAAAGACAAGTGTTGGCTGGAAAGGACGGGTTGCTTTATTCAGAAGGCAACCTGGGGGGAAGGCAGAGTCGCATCAAACAACCAACTCTGAAGAGTCTGTTCCACCATGAAAGTTTTTAAAGGGAGAAAGGGGGGAAGCCATTCGCAGTTAATCATTTGGGGAGGGGGGATCAGAGTCTTCCTTATCTTCCACTAAGTGCAGACTTTCTTTTGATTGGTTGGTGGTGGGGTAACAAGGTAGTGTTTCAGGAATCTGGTGCTCAGCCTGAAGTTACCATCTTCCACCTAGGTGGGGCCTTAGTTCTAGCAGAAGAACTCAAAGATATTGTTAGGTATATTCCTGGTTTCTGGAGGAACCGGGACCCTGCTTTATTGTTGTACTATAGTTTCTTGACTGCTCCTCCTCCTTTGTTTCTGCATTCCCTCTTTTTTCTATTTAGCAACTGTTTGAATCTGCCTTTTGGCACTCAGGGAAGGTCTAGGAGGCTGATGCCTCTTTCCTATGAACAGGAAACAGGGACACAGAAAGGATGTGTACACAGGAGGGCCTCACAGGGTCCTGCTCCATTTCAGGGAGACAGGAAAGGAAGAATGGTATATGAGGGGAAAGAGGAGAGCTGATAGAATTCAGCTTCTATACCCTTCCCTGCTTTGCTAATTTCCTTCTCTGTGGGGTGGTCAATGCCCTTGAAGAACTCATCTCAGGTAGTTTAGCGCCCTGAATCCAGGGACACCATTGCAATCCTGCTACTTAGATGTGGAACTTCGGGCAAGTTTCTTGGATCTTTTCAGACTCTGTTTCATCCTTTTTGTTTTGGCCAAGCCGCCAGGGTTTGAATCGGGACCTCAGCAGTGAGAGCGCACAGTCCTAACCACTGGACCAGCAGGGAATTCCCTTTCATCATCTTAATTTATTTATTTTTTAATATTTATTTTATTTTATTTTTGGCTGCATCGAGTCTTAGTTGAGGCACGCGGGATCTTTCATTGTGGCCTTCGGGCTTCTCCCTAGTTGCAGTGCTCGGGCTCCAGGGCGCGTGGGCTCTGTAGTTTGCAGCAGGCGGGCTCTCTAGTTGAGGCACAGGCAGGCTTAGTTGCCCTGTGGGATGTGGGATCTTAGTTCCCCGACCAGGGATCAAACCCTTGTCCCCTACGTTGGAAGGAAGATTCTTAACCACTGGACCACAAGGGGAAGTCCCCCTTTCATCATCTTTAAATGAAAACAATACCACCCATTGCAAGGAGGAATAAAGGAGATTACATATTTAATGACAACACTTTGTGTTCCTTCTTACAGTGCCCCATTCATTAGTCCAAGGTCTCAAACACAGCCAAGACAAAAGCCAGGCGCTGTCAGCTTGTCCAGACCAAAATGTTTTCTTCTTCAGCTCACTGCCTTTCATATATCAAGGGTTCCCCCGCCCCCAGGTGGAGAAGATTTTTGGAATAACCTGATATAGATTGTGGGCAAGTTCTCTACATTTCTGATGATCTGCAGCCTCATGTTTGCAAAAATCTTCCATAGGCACCTTCCAATTTATCTCTTGGAGCCATTCCTTTGCTTTACTTTCAGGGATTAGGAAATGTACAAGCTGGTACAAGTTTGAATATCCAGGCTCCTAAGTTCTTACTGTAAGATGAAATTGTTCAACAAACCCCAAGGGATCCTGTGAACAATCTGGAAATTCCTTAGTTAAGGCCTTAAGTTCTGTCCTAGTCCACGGGTGTATGGGTAAGAGCAGGTTTCTCCTTAAAGGGGGTGGCTATTACCTTAGGGCTGTCTTTATCCTTTCCCTTAGACTCAACAAGTTCTTCCTTTGAGATTAGAGGTGGACGAGCAGAGAGGTCAGCATAGCGGAGCTCAGAAAGAAGAGGATACGAAGGAGCCAAAGGAGGAGAAGCAGTGATGACTTCTGAGGTCTTTTCTAATCTAGTCACCATTTCTGATAATTTCTGATTTGTCTCTCACAATGAAGCCATTTTATCATTCTCTCATTTTGAGGCTTCCAGGTACCAATTAAAATGTCTCCATTCTAGCTGTTTGATCTTAAGCCAGCTTTTTCTAATTTAGTGTGCAAATAAAATTTACCAACTTAGGTAAATCGAAAGTGCCCCATTTTGGCCATCTCAGGGACAAGTGATTTTTGGTCAGACCTTCCCATTAAGTTAAGTGCTTGCAAGTGTCAGTTTCATGGGTGTTATACATAAACCCAGCTGGGGTTCCCATAGGTGGCTATTCACCCGGGAGCTGTTTGGCCTGTGAGGCGTGATTTCCATTATTAATTTGGTAGTTTGGTTCAGGTATGAGATATGATCTGAACAATTTTCTGAGGACAGTGTGGTGGACTGGATATGCACTGCTTCTGAGTCTAGCTCCCCAAGGAATTACCCTTGAGTCGGTTTGACTCTTATGTGTCTCGGTTTCTCCCTGTGACAGTCTAAAACTGTCATGGGTGTGGGGAGTGCTAAGTTATCAGCTTCTGTTGTGCCCCCCAGATAAGCAGTATTTACTTAATGGTCGTACTGGAGTTCCCTTGTAGGACCACTGCACATAGTAAGGATTGATCCTCAGACACTTCTGCAAGGTCCTCAGTCACCTGAGGACGCCTTGTGGCAAGGAGCAAAATGTCCCTTTATTCTTCAGAGCTGAATAACTCAGTCTCTCATTTCACTAACAAAAAAGTTTTGTTAAGACCTGATATCAGTTTACCCCCTTTTTTTCCCTGATTTAAGCCGAACTTAACAACAACCAGCTACCTATGTTTCCCTGGACTTCCTGTCTAGATCCTCCTAGGACCCTGCCTAGGAAATTCCTATGTGCCCCTTAAGACAAGTAAAAAACAGCCCAAATAAAATTTTCAGGATCATCACCAAAACAATGAGATCTGGGTATTAGGAGAACTCACCAGAACACCTGAGAGATGCTGAGAAGCTGGTGAGGCTCAAAGTACCCATGCTGGTACTGAGTGCCGGTTTGAGGCATCTTCCAGGTGTCCTCTGGTGGCTGTCTCTGATATCCTGCTGACTACACCAAGCATATTTTGATGAAAAATTAATCAATAGCCAATCTATAAAAGAAATGGAAAATTTTATTTGAGCCAAATCTGAGTACTGTAACCCTCAAATTTGTGTTCCAAGAACTGTTCTGCCTGTTAGAAGTCAAAACACAGTTACATAAGTTTTTTGAGACAGAGCCAGCCGTACATTAGAAGTCAGATTACTGACAGTTTACTCAATCCAGATCGGCAAGTGCAAACTGATGGGTCATTGTGACCCCTTTACAAGATCAAGAAGAAATGTTGTCTTTTAAGGCGTCGTCTTGTTCCTGCTAGGAGGATGTTGCTGTTTATGCTTGAGCAGGTATTTCTGCCAGCCTGGAAGGTTTTGTTGAGGCAAAATGCAGATACACAATGCACAGTAGAGGAGAGACAGGAGGCTAAAGGGCAGAGGAAATTTTTTTTATATTTAAATTTTTCTTGTCTTGCCATAAGATGTGAATTTCATTTCACATACCTTATCAAAAATTGTTTTGGGAGAGTAATGAGACAGGAAGCCAGATTATCCACAGGTGAAAGAAGAAATCACAATGGAAATCAGAACATATTTTGAACAGAAAGACAAATAATCAAAATAGGACATAGCAAAATTTGGGATGCTGCTACCTGGCCCTTAGAGGGACAATTTATAGTTGTAAATGCATATACTGGAAAAGATAAAAATTGAAATGGAATTACCTTATCTTCTATTTTAAGAACCTAGAAAAAGAACAGTAAATTAATGGGAATTCCCTGTGGTTAGGACTTTGCATTTCCACTGCTGGGGGCCCAGGTTTGATCCCTGGTCGGGAAACTAAGATCCTGCAAGCCACATGGCATGGCCAAAACCAAAATAACAAACTTGTGATAATCATTTCATGATGTTTGTAAGTCAAATCATTATGCTGTAAACCTTAAACTTATACACTACTATGTCAGTTGTATCTCAATAAAACTGAAAGAAAAAAAGGTGCTATGGTAGTGCCCCATGATCTCCTGCCTGCCCAAGGAGTGTCTCAGGAACTAAGATCCTGCAAGCCATCCATCTTTCACACAGTGCTAGATTCATTTTTTCTAAATCATTCATTATGGTGATTATCTGCTCAAAATGTATCAGTGATTCCTTATTGCCTAGATTCATGGTTCCCAGACTGAAAGGCATCCCTAGGCAGCAAGCTCACTGGGATGCCACGGGATAAACTTTTGGGGGAATCACAGCGATACATGACATGTTAGATAACATGTGAAGTACTAGCTTAAAGTAGGTCAGTTTCAACATTAGGTCATGCTATGTTCCTCTCAGTGTCAAACAGGATAGGAAGGTGGTAGTGTCCAATTTGTTTCCAAGGCTTGAGAAATTAAACTGTGCCCCAACATCCCATTAGTAAACAACTGTAGTTATTTAAAAATAAAAATATTTTCTTTAGATTTATTTGTATTATTTTTTCAAATACCTACTAAGCTGTTAGGACATAAGTGCTTATCGTTTGGATCTAACTACTTAAAAATAGAACTTTTAGGTATTTCTTTTGGTATCTCATAAAATATTGAGACTCTAGGAGCATCATGAACTGAGACAGTTTGTAAACTTCTGGGCCGGATGATAAAAATCCACACCTCCCAGCTTGCATTTAAGTTTCTTCAAAACGTCTAGTAGCACCATGTACTTTCCACTCCTACTATTCCCTGGCTCAAATCTTTCTCCATTACTTGCTTGTTGTTTGACCTTGGGCAAATCAACTTCATTTCATTAATTTCATTAATTAATTATATGGATTAATTTCATATAATTTCTCTGAGCCTTTTTCTTTAGCCATAAAAAGGGTTAATAGTGCTTACCTTGTGTGACTGTAATGAGGATTACATGAGAATGAACATAAGGAGGAACACACATAAACATCACAGATGGCATATTACAAGTGCTCGGTTAAGTGTCAGATATAATCCCCTCTCATCTTTTTTTTTTTAATATCTTGGCCGTGCCACATGGCCTGCGGGATCTTAGTTCCCCGACCAGGGATCAAACCCATGTCCCCTGCAGTGGAAGCACAGAGTCCTAACCACTGGACCACCAGGGAATTCCTCCCTTCGTATCCTGAACCTTCTGAAGAAGCCCAGTGTCCTTACTTAGTTCCTCAAGACTCATCTGGATATCCCCTAAACTTTTTTTTCTTCAGTCTCTCATAATTTTATTTTCTCCTTGGAAGTTCCAATGATCTCCTCCTTGGGTTTGACTGATTTGCTAGAATGGCTCATGGACTCAGAGAAATATTTTATTTGCTAGATCTGGTTTATTATAAAAGGATATAACTCAGGAACAGCCAGATGGAAGAGATGCATGGGGAAAGGGCGTGAAGCTTCCGTGCCCTCTCTGAGCTACTGTCCCCAAATCTCCATGTGTTCACCAACCTGGAAAGTTCTCAACCCTCTAGCTAGCCTCTCTAAATATTACTCTTCCTTCAACCCCAGTCTACTGCTTCCATCAAGCCTCCCCCAACCGAACTAGCTCAGGGTTAACTACTGTAGCACACAACTATATCACACAACCCACTGTTTAGTAAACTGTTGCCGTTGTTATTCAACTTGTATATCACCTGTGCAATGTTTCACCACATACACTGTAAGCATTTCTGAGGTTAAGAATGTCATGCTACATTAAAATTTCCTATAGTGTCTAGCAAAGTGGAGGGTGCAGATCACATTGGTTCATGTAATGCAAGAATTTATTCAGGCGGTAGATCAGAATAAGCACCACAACACCTCCACACGTACAAAAGGCAGAAGGAGCGGCAGAGGTCAGAGGGAACACAAGAAAAGGCAAGACTGCACAAATGCTGGCTGGTGGTGCAAAGCAGCGTTATGAGGTGAAGGCCCCTTGTGAGGCCAGACCTTGAGCAAACAGGATCTCAACATTAGGCAAGATGAGTAATGGAGGAGTTGGGATAGTTCCATTCTTAGGAGTTAACTAGGGAGGCATGACAAGGAGGTGAGGATCTCACAGCTGAGTTTCCCACCCTTTCCTTCCAAGAAGGAAGTAGAACTTTTGGGGGGACCAGAAATGCCAATTACAAATTCACTTGGTTTCTTTTAAACTATAAACATCCTGAAAATGGGTAGAAGAAAACGTTCAGCCCTTCTCACCAGTGAGAATTATTTAACTGGGTTTCCCTATCAAAATATTTGGGACATAACCAACTGTGTGAATGTTGTATGTGTATGAAGGAAAAGAATTTTAGCCCTATAAGTTAGGGTGGGACGTTACTTGACTTGATTGGGTGGCTCTGGGCAGCCCCAATAATGCTGAAGAGTAGGGGGAGTTGCTGAAGAAATTGGGAGAGGTGCAGAAAAAAAAGGGAGATGGCCAAAGCCAAAGTCTGCCTAGTTTGACTATGAAATATGGCGGTGCCTTTGGTGAACTGGCAGTTGCAGGGGTGGGATGTGGCTGCTGTGGACTTCAGTTGACTAAGGATCCAGGGGGCAGGTCCAGGATTGGCCGTGCAAAGCAATAGAAGAGATACACACATACTTAGGAATGCAGGCAGCCAGTGACACAAACCTGGTGGACGGAGTGTGGCACCCACTGCTACAAACAGGGAACACCACAGAAGACTAGCTAATGTTCCTGGAAGATGGGGTTTGGGGGGTGTGGGGGGGCACTAGCCACAGAGCACTTAATGAGTGGAAGAAAAATATTCTCGGTGAAACTGGAGGCTTGAACTTGTTACCTAGATTAGTTCAATAGTATACAGTGGACTATTTAGGTTAAAAGGCTATTTTCATTTGCCAGTGTTGCAGTCTGAATAGTTACAGAAATATTTATTTTAAAAGTAACACTTTATAAAAAAAAAAAACAGAACTGATTTAGATTAAAAGCTCCAAGGTATATTGTTTCATAGGTGTTAATTGCTATCTATACCTTCACCCCATTTATTAAGCCATTTCAGATAACTTCCAGTTCATAAATTTACAGTGAGGTTATAGAGCCCAACCAGGATGGGACAGAATGTGTTCCAAGTGAGGAGGGGACCGCAGGGCTCCTCAGTGATGTCTCCCATGGAGCACCTGCACACCACTGTTTCTTCCCACACGTCTGAATGTGACCTTTTGGCTTCTCTGGCTGTGGCTGGTTTAGCCTCCTGATACTAATTCTGTGCCGCTCTGTTGCCTAGCAGGTTGATCCAAGCTTTCAGACCCCCTCTCTTGTAGGCCTCAATTACGTATTGTGAGGTTCAGGAGAGCTGGCCAATCTGAAGGCTGGGAATGCTTGATTAAAGGAGGAATTGCCATTCCAGCATAAACTGTCCTTAATCCTACTGCAGAAACTGTTTTCATTCTGGGGATGGTGAGTCCTAGAAGATCATGGCCAAGAAGCAGATGTCTTAAGTGGCTTCCTCTGAGAGTTTATCCCCAAGAGGGAGCCATGTGGCCACCTGCTTTTTATCACATTTCTAATAGCTGTTCCATTTCCTCAAGGGCTGTTGTAAAATCATTTACTTGACTGTTACATAAGGTCTGTTGTTCTAGGAACTGGGCCCGCTCTTCTTCTTTTATCTTCAACTTTACCTTTAAGGCCTGCATGGAAAGACATTAAAAAAGACAAAAAACAAAAACCCACCAAACTCTGACTCACAGGAAAGAGAATACCTTAACCAGAACATTATGCTTCTGTTTCATTGAGGAAGACCACTGGGATACTGACAGACACCGTCTTTTCTATCTTAGGTTTGTTTATCTGTGTTGGTTTTAGGAATTGTCTCTCTCTACTACAGAGTCTGTTATCTCAACTGGAGCAATGAAATCCTCTAGGATTCCATGTAGTATCCCATGGTTCATCCAAGCAATCCAAAGCAGTCCAGACCCAAGAATCGGGGTTTCCTATTACAGGTTTCCCTGAGATATCAAGTTTCTACAGCATGGATTTCACACAGGTGTCAACTGTCAACCTGGAGCCACCTAGCGTGTTGCAATTGCCTCATGCCCTGCAGATGTGAACATTTCTAAGAGTCTTTAGAACAGAAAATTAGTTGAAAAAAATGGTGAAATCAAATAGAATTTAGTTAATAGTAATGCATCAATATTGGTTTCTTAGTCTTGACAAATACAGCATGATAATGTAAGATGTTAATATTAGGGGAGTTGAATTCTCCATTATCTTTACAACTTTTCTGCAATCTAAAATTATTACAAAATAGTTTATTAAAAATGAATAAAGAGATAAATAAGAAAGAGCCCTCCACAGATCCACCTATTGTGGCAGGAAATGGTAATTTTGCCTTGTGGAGATGTCTGCCTCTCACCTGTAATTCCTCCATCTGCTTTTTGGCTGTTTCGTTAAAAAGCTTCAGTTCATCTTGCAAAGTTTCTAACAGCAACTAAGAGAAAAGTACAATGTAGTAACAAATCTTTATTGAAATGTGAGAACTTTCTTCATGTAAACTAATCTCTTCATGGGAGTTGAATTAGATGATCGCTAATATCCCATCTGTTCAGTCACTGACTGACTGTCCGCAAACGTGCTGGGCTTTCTCGTGGGCCTGGAAGAACTGAGTCCACAGCATGGACAGAGAACCCCACCTTCATGTGCTCTGTGCTACACAGGTAATAAGAACGAAAGGCAGCAGCCACTAAAGGGGTGACAAATCGCCTGGGGGAGCTGAGGAAGGCTTCCATACCTAGTATTCTAGGATTCTAAGATGACAACTGATCTTCCTGGGGAATAGATCACAGAAGCTCAAAAGGCTTTAATCGCAAACAATTGCCCTCCTACTTCAGGGAAGGAACAAAAGAGAAGACAGATTTAATTCAGGCTGGACCTTTGTAAGACACAGTTCTCAGCAAAGGAATAAGGGGAGAAATTTGGTAAAGTGAAGAATAGAGAAACCAGAAAGCTGTCTCTACTAGTCCACCCTACTATGGGTTTTAAAATAGTAGTACATTTTCAACTTGGACTCACTCATATTTGTAAGCACAAAGTCACCTTCCAAGTAAAATATGCTATTTTGAGTACACATCCACCACCCTCTTCCACCACCCTGGATAACCAAAGGCTGCTTCGTGGGCTTTGCCGAGCATACGGCAGAGATCTGCTTAGATCTGCAGGGCCTCACGCTCACTGGGCCTTCGCCCACTCACACCCACACCCTCACCATGGAGTCCATGTGATCCGTGGTGGAGTCTTGCTGTGATGCCAGGGTCTCACTGCCTAAAACCAGTAAATACAACAAAGTCAGCCTTGCCTAGGGAACTGCAACTTAAAAGAGAATTAAAAGCCCTCCACAGGAGTATTCATGAGGGAAACTTCTCTAAGCATCTGAAAACTCTCTCCCCTGAGTTTTCACCTTGGCAAGGTCACCCACACCTGCCCTCCAGAGCTGGATTTTATCTCCCCTTCCTCTCTAGGTATGGATACGGCCAAAACTTCATCCTGCTTTCTCCTCAGTTCAGTGGAAAATTTGTCCAAAAGAAATGTATAGGTTGTATTTTTTGGTTTTGTTAACAATACACAAAACTATTTTTAAAAGCTTTTCAGCGGGCTTCCCTGGTGGCACAGTGGTTCAGAGTCCGCCTGCCGATGCAGGGGACACGGGTTCGTGCTTTGGTCCGGGAAGATCCCACATGCCGCAGAGCGGCTGGGCGCGTGAGCCATGGCCACTGAGCCTGCACGTCCGGAGCCTGTGCTCCTCAACGGGAGAGGCCACAACAGTGAGAGGCCCGCGTACCGCCAAAAAAAAAAAGCTTTTCAGGCCTTAAAAAATTTTATTATTTTTGGTAAAAACAGTGCATACACATAGGAAATTAAAATCATCCAAAAACTTATATGGTGACTATCAAGAATACATCCTAAAATGCACAGGTTAATGGCAGCATTCAAAGTCAGTACTCCTTAATTCAAACAAGCCTGGGCTCCTTCCCTGGGCATTCTCAGGCTCCTCAATTCAGGCTCTCTTACAGTCCTGGGGTAATCCCTTCTTCCACTTCCTCTCTGTGACAGACTCTGCCCTCTAGGGACAGGGTCCGAACAGGAATCACATTTTAAACACCGTGATTCCGCTAACTAGCCAGCTTTAGGAACCCTTTCAACAGTATTATCTCTCTCCACCTGTGAAGGCTACCTGTACGCTATAGCCCTTGAAAGAAAGAAAATATTTCTGATCTATTTGCAAGATCATACCTGTCAGCACCAAACTAATGGTATAAAGTGTTCAGATAAGAAAGAGAGAATCCTTTCTGCACAACCATCTGAAACTCCGCTGGGCAGGCAAAGTCAACATCACAACAGAACAGAGTGGAGCTCCCCCAAATCTTCAGGGCTTTGCTAGGCAACCCCTGCACTGACTGGGTCAGCTGACACCATGCCAGACCCCTGATGCACAGTCCAGAATCACCCAGGAAGGGGCACATGCACTGACTCCTTTGAAGACAGTTGTGTGCCATCTCTTACCTGGGTTGAGGCCCTTGCTCTCCAAAATTGCCAAACAGCTGTCCTGAAACTTCTCCAGCAGCTCCACTTTTTGGGTCAAGTCCTTCAGCTCTCCCTGTAGGGGTGCCATACAGAGAGGTAAGGCCTGCCCCATTCCTCAGGGGCAGCCACAGCGCAAGCCTGGCATCTTCTCCTTCTGCGCTCAGGCACCTGGCGTGGCCCCTCAGGATTCCACATGCATCACCCAGTGCAGCTGATGGCAGGTCTGGTGGATCGCTTACCTGAGTTTCAATCAACTTCTGGTGCAACTGCTTGTTGACGGCCTCTAGGAGCTGGTTCTTATCCTTGAGCTCTTCCTCTGATTTCTCTTTACTCAGTGGCTTATAGCTGTAATGATAATCGTACTTAGATGAAGTGGTGGAGGGGTTAAGAGTATGGGCTATGGAGTCGGGTTGGTTCGAATCCTGGCATCACCACATAGTGGTATATGACCTTCGGGGAGTTGTGTAACCTCTCTGAGGCTGTTTCCTCATTTCTAGAATTAATACCCACATCTCATAATATTATTATCATGAAGGATAAGAGAGAATACATGTACAATTCTTAGCACAGCTACTGACACAAAACTTTTAATAAGTAATAGCCATAGCCAAAGCAGTCTTGAGGGAAAAAAACGGAGCTGGAGGAATCAGACTCCCTGACTTCAGACTATAATACAAAGCTACAGTAATCAAGACAATATGGTACTGGCACAAAAACAGAAATATAGATCAATGGAACAGGATAGAAAGCCCAGAGATAAACCCACATACCTATGGTCAACTAATCTACGACAAAGGAGGCAAGGATATACAATGGAGAAAAGACAGTCTCTTCAGTAAGTGGTGCTGGGAAAACTGGACAGCTACATGTAAAAGAATGAAATTAGAATACTCCCTAACACCATACATAAAAATAGACTCAAAATGTATTAGAGACCTAAATGTAAGACCGGACAGTATAAAACTCTTAGAGGAAAACACAGGAAGAACGCTCTTTGACATAAATCACAGCAAGATCTTTTTTGATCCACCTCCTAGAGTAATGGAAATAAAAACAAAAATAAACAAATGGGACCTAATGAAACTTAAAAGCTTTTGCAAAGCAAAGGAAACTACAAACAAGATGAAAAGACAACCTCAGAATGGGAGAAACTGTGTGCAAACGAATCAACGGACAAAGGATTAATCTCCAAAATATATAAACAGCTCATGCAGCTCAGTATCAAAAAAACAAACAACCCAATCAAAAAATGGGCAGAAGACCTAAATAGACATGTCTCCAAAGAAGACATACAGATGGCCAAGAAGCACATGAAAAGCTGCTCAACATCACTAATCATTAGAGAAATGCAAATCAAAACTACAATGAGGTATCACCTCGCACCAGTCAGAATGGACATCATCAGAAAATCTACAAACAACAAATGCTGGAGAGGGTGTGGAGAAAAGGGAACCCTCTTGCACTGTTGGTGGGAATGTAAATTGATAGAGCTGCTATGGAGAACAGTATGGAGGTTCCTTACAAAACTAAAAATAGAATTACCATATGACCCAGCAATCCCACTACTGGGCATATACCCAGAGAAAACCATAATTCAAAAAGACACATGCACCCCAGTGTTCAATGCAGCCCTATTTACAATAGCCAGGTCATGATAGCAACCTAAATGCCCATCAACAGACGAATGGATAAAGAA
>RJWK010031893.1:0-23969 GCA_004363435.1 Platanista minor | reverse complement strand
ATCATGTTATGATAAATATACAGTGTGCATCTATATAGATCCAATTTATACATCCAATAATCAGACATATTGCAAAGTTATTTATAGTTTTTAGACAGTTCATATTAAGAGAAATGTTTAAATAATAATACCCTGGCACTTATGACAAATAAGAACAGGAGAATTTCTATTCTGAGTCTGCCATGCTCTGGTAGGTCTACTATGACTCTAACCTCAAAAGGTTTGATATGTATATCAATAATCAATATCATCACCTATGATATTATTACCATATATGAATCCATTTAATGAAGATTTAACTCTGAAGCCCACTATTCTATTCATGTACTTCTATAGACGTGTCACCATACTATCTTTATAGCCATTTGTTTCAACTGTGTCAAACTAGACAGTAGGTATTCCTCACACTAACCCTGTTCTTTCCCTTTTCCACACCTTTGCTCCAACATATCCAACTATCTGCTCCCCCAATCCCATATCTCCCTGGGGAACTTGAAGTCATCCTTCAAGTCTCAGTTCATGTGTTACCTCTTTTTGGTAATGTCTTCTGATCAATGAACCCATTATATAGCTTATTGTGGTCATTTAAATTCTTCAAATCTCAGTAGAATTCATAGTATTAAAAATTGCTAATAATCTCAGAGAATAATTTAATTTGCTTACATAAAGCATGAACAACTAGATTTGCAGTTCCAAATATACAAATTTGTCATTTCTTGTGACAGGAACAAATCCTGCTTGAAAATGATACTCAATTGCAAACTGAGACCATAATGCAAGTTAATTATATAAACCTCTTCTACCCTAAGAAAGACAGCAATTCTTCCTGAGGTAGCAGTAGGGATTTACTTTTTCTTCCCACAGTGTCTGAACTAGGACCATAATAAGAGTAATGGATTTTTCTTTATGGGATCCTATATAACATCGTCTTGGGACAAGAAACTCACTTTATAAAAAAGTAGATATAGCATTGGGTACATGATGTTGAGATTCACTGCTCCTACAACATACCATCTGACAAATACAAAGGATCTGTGATTTGGGGACATTTTTCTTAAGGATGCAGTATATGCCCTCTATTAACATCGATTACATGGTATTGTGTCCCCAACAGATAGAACACATGGGTCTGCAAACTAAGATGCAGAAGCAGAAATGACCCCAATCACCATCATTTTCAGTGAACTTCTCGGGGAATTTGTGATTTTCTGATATACTGATTTTTCTCACTCTCTGGTTTCTCCTGTATAATTCATTTGCACAAATATCCACTTTTAGACTCTGTTTCTAGGGAATCTCACCTAAGACAAGACAAAAGCCTAGCCTTCAAAAAGTGTTATTAGACTAAAAGATGATTGAATTTTCACTAAACCTCAGATTTATGGGCTAGAAATCCTTTCAGACTATAGTTGATAGTGGTGTAAGAGATTTACACAGGGTTGAAAATAAAGAGGGACATGTGGCAGTGGGAAATGTTGCTAGTTATGATGAGTAGAGGAATGAAAACATTGGGAGTCTGTGCTACAAGTCTGAGGCAATCCATAATCTTTAGCCAAGTCAGAAATAAACTCTACAGGTTGGAAAATGTGAACAGAAGGAAGGGGAAGACTATGCCATTTGGTGAACAGCCCTCATGATATCAGTTCTTTATCTGGGGCAAAGAAGTCAAGAGGGATTTTTTTGTCTTTTCTAAAGAGAACACCTCACCCTCATAATCTCCACTGTATTCAGCCAGGCAGACAATATCGTACCTCCTGAAGACATCAGCCCCACAGTTATAGATTTCTAGTAATGACACTAAGTAAACATTTGCTTAGTGAATGAATGAATTCTAATATCCTCAGTGTCAGCTTGTATGTATCTTAAGTGCTTGAAGTCTGCTCTTCACTATACATAATATTCATAAAGTATTTTGAGTCCCATGACAGAGGTTCTTTGCAGACAGAGTACAATTATCTCTCTCTAAAGGATATGGTTAAGACTAATTACTTAATTTTATAAAATGCTTCAGGGATGAAAATTGCTTTATAAGAATTAATTATGACAGTCACACCATGTGCATGCCATAAATTCACACCTCTAAAGTTGGATGGAATTTGTTTTCTATTGTTATAAGAAGGAGTTTTTAGACTTGATATACCATTTCTTTCTTAAACTATGCAAAATTATTTTACAGTTCAAAATGTAGAGTTTGTGTCTCATACCACAGGGATAGCTGAGCCTGGTTCTGCAGCCAGGGAATTAACACTAACTACTTCTCATTTGGGGTTGATTTAAGACTTCAGACATACACGATTATCATTTAAAATACATAAAATTTAGCAGAGTTCATATTCTCCCTCTACTGTATAGCATTTAGGAGACTTTGGGAAATTCAATAAAACTCTTTATGCCAAAGTTTTCTTATCTGTCAGATAATAGGTAGGACATATCCTACTGACCTAAAAGAAACAGTTCTTGTATAGACTTAGCAATGCAGGTATAGACTTAAATAGTGCTCAATAATTGCTGGTGTCACTACTAAGTTGAACAGTCACAACTATTGTGTGTAACCACAATATTTGATTTGTGTCTCCCACTGTCCCCTTCAAATAAATTTATTCAGTAGAAGCATTGTTTATTTTGTTGTTGTTTTTTGTTTGTTTGTTTTGTTTTGTTTTACTGTGTCACTTCTGGCAAGTTTTATAATTTTTCTGTTTATTCTTGGGTAATATATCACAGCACATCTTCAATTTGGCAATCTAGGTCATCTCTGGAATAATAACTTTGAAGGTAAATCTTTCCTCGTTAAAGCACAGCTGTGTCTGGGCTACCTGCTTTTGGCACATGGACTCTGAACTTCCAGTTATGAAACTAGGCAACCCAGACTCCAGACCTGGTTCTTTAGGCATGGAAATAGTCTCCTACTCATAGGAACCTGGTTCTCAAAGCATGGAATCTGGCCCTGCAGACATGGAATAGATGTTCCCTCCCCTTCACCTCCAGGTATGAAACCTGGCCCCATGCATTGAATGTGACTCTCCAGTATGGAAATTAACTCTCTAAGCATGGTAAGTTGCATGCAGTCATGGAACATGTCTTCCACACAAGGCTTCAACCCTTATAGGCATGAATTCTGTCCTTTCAGCATGAAATCTGACCTTTCAGACATGGAAAGAAACACTTCAGCTACTACAGCCATGTAATCTGACTTTGTAACATGGAACTATAGTACATTATGGAAATTGGCACACCAGGCATGGAACCTGTACTTCCAAACACATAACCCAAACTACCTGGCATGAAGCACCATCATCTAGTTGTAAAACTTGGCCATCAGGCATGAAACCTCATAGTCAAGCTGTAGAACCTTACCTTAAACATAGAATTGGACCCAATAAAGACCTTAGGACTTTCTGTGTAGAACATGAGCCCAGAGAAATGGAATCTGACCAACCAGTTATGGAATCTGATCTTTCAGACATTGATTTAAAAGTTTTAGATGTTAATTCTGCTTTTCCAGACATAAATCGTGGTTTTGAAAATGAGGCCCAGCCTAACAGGTATGAACTTAGATCTCCAGAACAGGAAACTAGCCCCCTAAGCATGAAACTTGTCTCTCCAGGTATAAAATATGACCCTTTAATCATGGAACTTAAATCTTTAACTATGGAATTTGACTTTCCAGATATAGAAACTAGTTTAAAATGTGACTCCTTCCTCTCTAGGCATAGAATTTGATCTTCTAGGTGTGGAACCTTGACTTCTACATGTCGCTACTGGACATTTAGGTATGGAATAGATGTTGTCTACTCAATAAAATAATACTTGTCACCCTGTCATGGAACTTTGCAACACATGTATAATCTCAATTTCCAAATGTGGAATTTCACACTACAAACATGAAAACTGATACTCATATATGGAATCTCAATCTCAAAATATGAAACTTAGCTCTACAACATGGACCTGCCATTCCATATGTAGAAATACAATCTCCAATTATGGTACCTGGCCTTACAAACATGCCATATGGCATTCCAAGTGTGTAATATGAATCTCTTGGACTTACCCTGGTGATGTGGTATCCCAGACTTGGAATCTGGCATCGGAGTCACAGAAGTTGTCCTAGCAAGACATGGTCCCATGTCTCACTGGTGTGGAACTTCACTTTCCTTGAATGCATGCTCAACAACCAAACATGAAAACTGATGCAACAAGCATAGAATCTAGTCTGCTATGTATAAACTTGCGAATTCCATGTATAAAAACTAGGCTTTACAGTTTTGGAATTTGGCATTTCATGTATGGAAAATCAATCTCAAAGCATGGAACTTGGCTCAAGGGTGAAGCATGCTACAGATATATAGCATTATATTTTAGTCATACACATGGGCTTGCCAAAACTTGGAAACTGGTCTGCTAGTCATGGATCCTAGAACTCCATGTATGTAATCTCAATGTCCAAGCAGGGGTCCTGGCCTTATAATCATGGATAATGGCACCACATATGTGGATTCTCAATCTCCAAACATGGACCATTTCAGAGTGTGAATTTTCATATCCAATATATAGAAACCTGTATTTCTTTCATAGATTTTGGCTTACCACATATGGAATTTGGCCTTCCTGGTAAGGAAACTAGAACTTCATGTATGAAATCTCAACATCCAGGGATGGAATATGGCACTCTAAGTACAGAAACTGGCATTCCATGTATGGAATCTCAATTTCCAAGTGTGAAGCCTGGACCTACAAACATGGAACCAGGCATGGATTCCAGGTGTGGACTATAAAATAGAAATATGACTAAGCATGTCTAAAACCTCTCATTTCAGACATAGGAAATTGGCATTTGAGTCATAGGCATTGGCTCTCCTAAAAGTGGAAACTATTCTTTGAGGTATCAGACCTGCCACACCATGTGTTATTGACTGAATTTTATCCCCTGCAAATTCATATTTTGAAGCCCTAACCCCCAGTGTGATTGGTTTTGGAGATAGTACTTTAAGGAGGTAATTAAGGTTAAACGAGGTCATAATGATGAGGTCCTAATCCTATAGGACTGATGTCCTTATAAGAAGAAGAGACTCCAGAGTTCATTCTCTTTCTCTGTGTGTACAGAGGAAAGATCATGTGAAGACACAGTGAAAAGGTGGTTATTTGCAAGCCAGGGAGAAAGCTCTCACCAGAATGTGAATTTTTGGCATGTTGATCTTAGACTTCTAGCCTCCAGAACTATGAGAAAATACTTCTGTTGTTTAAGCCACTCAGTCTATGGTATTTTGTTATGACAACACAAACAGACATACACCATAAGGAATTTAAATCTCCACACTATAAGCATAGAACCTGGCACACTATACTATGTAATTTGAATCTCTGAGCATGAAACCTGACACTACAAAGGACCTGAGGAATCTCAGTCTCTGAGCATGGAACCTGGACTTATGAACATGGAAACTGGTACTCCAGGTTCTCAAAGTGGAATCTCAAATTCAGGGACCAAACATGGACCCCCAAGCATGGAACCTAGCATTCCATGTGTGGAATCTCAATCCCCATGCATGAGACACAGCACAGCCTTGGGTGTACTGAACCTTGTCCTGAAGATATGGAACCTGGCATGTAGGTCATAGAGACTGGCTCTACAATACTTGAAACTATGCATAATATTTGTAGTGTTGGGGAGGAAGAAATTATCCTCTATCCATTTATGTTCTTCTGGCTTGCCTAAGAAATTCACATGACAGATTAACAGGAGGAAATCAAACAAAAGTTTAATAGCATGTATACATAGGAGAGACCCAATATAACTGAGTATCTTGTTAGAATGGCTGAAGCCCTCATCTTAAATACCATCCTTAACTAAAGACAAAAGAGCATGTTGAGGGTGGGGAGAGTCTGTTGTGGAGGCTACCAGGAAAAACACAGCAAACAAAGGTAACGTTTTTATGCAGATTTAAATCATTGTTTTCTCCACTGATAAGAGTTTCTAGAGATTTGATCATCCTCTTCTTGGTACAAGGAGGGAGACATCCTTAAAAATGAAGATTTCCTTTATAAATGCAAATGTTTCTTACAAAAGTGTAAATCCTATTTGGTTTTCAGAGTTTTTCCCATGTCTGCTATTTCTTAGAAAATAAACAGCTTAAAAGAATATGCCAAAGAGACACATTTTAGGGTGACAAATTCTGCTCCTCTACACTGTACATATATAATATCTCAATTTCCAAACATTTAGATTGGCTCTACAAGCTTAGCACCTCCCACCATATGTGGAATCTCAATCTTCACACATGGATTCTGGCCCAACGAGAATTAAACCTGTTATTCCATGTGTGAATTTTTAATCTCCAGTTGTGTAACCTAGCCTTAAAATCATGCAACCTGGCTCTCCAAGTGTGGAATCTCAATCATTAAACATGACACCAGACCCTATAAGCATGATACTGACAAACTATGTGAGGAATCTCAATCTCCAAGCAAGAACTAGGTTCCATATGTGTGCTGCCTGGCATTCCATGTCTGAAATCTCAAATTCTATTCATGGAAATTTGTCCAATTATCATGGAAACTAGCATTTTATATGTGGAAACTATATCTACAAGAATTTCACCTGGTTGCAATAGTGTGGAACCAGGCACTCAGTATATATAATCTCAGGCTAAAAGCAAGGAACATGCCTTATATAGGTGAAAACTGGCACTCTAGGTACTGGACATTGATGTGAGTTATAGATGTTGGCTTTCTAAGACAAGGAACCTTCGCTCCCAGGCATGGAACATTAAATACACATATGTATTCTCAATATCCAAACATGAATTTGGCCCTAAAAACAGGAAAAATAGCATTTTGTATGTAGAATTTCAATCACCAAACATGGAATGTGACCTTACAAATATGGAAGCTGGAACCTCACATATGGACTATCAATCACTAGACATGGAATCTGGCCCCCAAAATAATGGAACCTAGCATTCCATGTGAAAAATTTCAATCTTCAAGCTAGACTCTGTCTCTAAAAGCATTCAACTTGGCATTCAATGTTTGGAATCTTTACCTGCAAACATTTAACTTGCCTCCATATGTTTGAAATCTGTCAGTCCAGGCAAAGAATATAGGCTTTTGCTATTAGAATTTGGCTTTCAAAGATATGCAAGCTTGTCTCAAGCATGGAACTTGGTACTACCCAAATGGATTCTAAAGATTTAGGTCTTTAGATGGAGTATAGACTTACTGATCTCGGGTGGTCTCATCCTGTAGCAGCTTGAAGCAGGCTTTTGGTTCCCAGCCAGAGACTGAGGTCAGGCAACAGCACTGAGAGTACTGAATCTTAGCCACTAGACAACTAGGGACCAGTGGCCAGTGAAAAGGCCCTGGCCCATCAGCTGTGTAGAAATGAATTTCCACGTAGAGATAGAAAATAATGAAATAAGTAAAGTGTTTATTAGAAGGAAAAAGAGCATGTGTGGATAGATGCACAGGTAGACTCAGAGAGAGAGTCACACCCTTGTGGTAGTTTGAATCACTTTTATGGGGCATTTCTTCCCTTTGACCAGTCTTCTTGCTTTGCCTGGTTCTGAGTCTGTATTTGGTATATTTCAGGATGATCCCCTGGGTGCATGTGCATCTCTTAGCTAAGATGGATTCTATTGAAGAGGCCTATGGGTAGTTGACACCACTTACTATTGGTAGGGCACTATCCTCTTTTGACCTCCAAGGAACCTTTCTGTGCGTGTGTAGTAGGGGAGGTCTCCTTGACTTCAAGAATGAAGTATATGTGGTCTTTTATTCCGTATCTGGGCAGGGCCCAGCTTTTATGGAGTTTCTGTCTACAGGGGAGAAACTGTTCAGCCAGGAGCCCATCTATCTCCTGCCTCACTATGAGCATGGAATCTTTCTCACTAGATGTGGAATATAAAATTCACATATGGAATGTGGAACAACAATGATGGTACATGGCACGCCATGTATGTATTTTAAATCTCCAGATATAAAACTTGTCCAAAAAGTGTAGATTATGGCATCTAGGCATAGAAATTTTCTTATCACTCACTGACATAGTATCTTAATCTCCAAGCATGGAGATTGGACACACCAACTGTAGAATCTCCATGCTGTCTATGATTCAAACAGGGAAACTAGATATTAATGTGTGGAATCTCAAACTACAAGCATATTACAGGACTTGATATGTGTGTAAACTGGAACTCGAGTCATGGAAACTGGTATTTAATCACAGACCTTGCCTCTACCAAAGATAGAACATAGATTTTCAGGTATCATACCTGGCACACCACATATGGAATCTCAATCTCCATGGAATCTGACCCTCCATTTGTGGAATTTCAATCTCTGTGCATGGAGCCTAGCTCTAAATACATAAGACCTGGAACACCACACTGGAAATATCCATCTTTAAGCATGAACCTGAACCTGCAAGCATGGAAACTGCATTCCACTTGTGGCATTTATTCTCCAAGCATGAAACCTGGAACTACAAGAAGAGAATCTGATTCTATATTTGTGAAATCTCAGTCTTCAAAAATGGAAACTGAACAGTCATGGACACTCATTCCCTATAAGGAAACACTAAATCCATCATGCAATATGTGCATCATGTTAGAATTTCAATCTGCTAATATGGAACTTTGCCTTATAATCCTTACAATGGAACTTTTTATTTTAATCAAAGACTCAGCTTGTCATGTCACAAAACCTGATTTCCTAAGTGATAACACCATGTATGGAATCTCGATCTCCAGGCATAGAACTCAACCCTATGAGCAAGGAAGCTGACAATTCATATGTAGAATTTCAAATCCTAAGCACAGATATTTGTCACACAAGCAAGGAACATGGCATCCCATGGGTGGAAACTCTGTCTCTAAGCATAGAACCTAACCCTTTGAACATGGAATGTGACACTGCATATGTGAAATCTCAATCTCTAAGAATGGAACTCAGTCTTACAAGCATCAATTCTGATATTCCATGTTTGAAAGTCCAAGCATGGGACACTGCCTTAATGTGACAAACCTGGCACTTTAGACATAGAATTTGCCATCATATTGGCTCCCAAGACATGGAAACTGGATTTCTGGGCAGCAAACTTGGTACTCCATCTTCGAAGTCTCCATCTCCAAGCATTAAGCCTGGCCTTACAAGAATGGAACTTTGTGCTCCCTGTGTGGAATTTGATTTCCCACCCATGAAACATGGTCTTACAAGCATGGCACGTTGCAATCCAGACTTTGTACCCAGAGTTTGAGACATAAGAGTTGACACTTCAAGGACCTAAGTCCCCCAGGCTTGGAACCGGCTGCCTCTTTTGTGAAATCTAGACTTTCAGTCATTAATTTATTTCTATGTGTAAATTCTGCATTTCCAGGCATAAAAGTTGGTTCTGCACATGAGACTCAGCCTTACAGTCTTGGAGTCTGAAGATTCTGGGGTGGAACTTACCCCTCAAAAGATGAATATTGGCCCTTTAAGCTTTGATATAGCTATTTAAAATTGGATCCTGACCCTCCAAAATGGAATTTGACTTTATAGGCATGAAAAGTTAATCTAAGTGTGGACCCTGCCTTTCCAGACATGGAGTCATTCCCTCTAGGTCTAGAATTTGGGCTTCTATATGTGGATCAGGACCCTCTAGCCATGGAACTAAGCCTTTCAGGAAAATCATGACTGACTGTATGATATCTCCTTTTTCAGCCTTGCAGCACAGCCTTCTGAGAGTGAAACTTAAACCTAAAAGGCTGGTCATATCTAATCCATCAACTGTGGAATCAGTTGATATAAGTATGAAATAGTGAATCTAGGTTTTGTAGCAAAAAACAAGTCTTTTCAGTCTTGACGCTTAATCTTAGATATGGAATCTGATTCTCCGTGGTTGTAACTGGCTCTCAAAGGGTAAAACCTGGATTTCTGAGTGTGAAAAGCACTAAGCATTGAACTTAGCTCTATTTATAAAACTTGCCCCCACCCCAGGTGTGGTCAAGATGGCCAAGTAGGAAGACCCTGAACTCACTTCCACCCCTGTATGCCAAGATTACAACAATTTACAGAGCAGTTATCAATGAGAACCACCTGCACACAAGCAGAAAAGATTTTTCACAACTAAAGGTGTAAAGAAAGAACTACAACAAGATGGGCAAGAGGAGTGGAGACACAGTATAGTTAAGACCCACACTCTCAGGTAGGCAACCCACAAAAGAGAGGATAATTACAATTGCAGAGTTCTCCCCAAGGCAAGAGGGGTCCAAGTGAGGTAGGAGATAGATGGTTCCCTGTGCTGAGCAGTTGGAGTTTGTCAGGCAGAGTAAATTGGAAGTTTGTTTTCCCTAGACACTCCAAGGACAAAGTTAATGGCAGGAGATGAGCTTTGCTATGGTAAAGAGATAAAGACTACCATATCTATCACTCCTTAGGTCAAGGAAACTTCCCTGACTGCACACTTGCAGAAAGACTCCTGGGGGTCAAAATGGGAGGGGGTGTCATCCCGTAATAGGTGTTGTCAAACTTCCCATTAGCATCTGCTCTGGAATCTATCTTGGCAAAAAAAAAAAAAAAAAAAAATGCACACACATACTGGGGAGAGCCCTAAGGCAGGTCAGATATGGAAAAAGAAGTGAAATAATTGGTCAGTGAAGAACAAAGACTCAGAAGAACTGCTCTTATATAAATGATTTAACTGCCTCTTTACTGAACTCTTCCTCATTAGGGAGAAAGCCCACACCCTTTCTCTCTGGGTATTTCTACCTTGTTTTGTCTTAAATAAACTGTTTCTCTGTGTGCTCTCCCACACATTGTGATGTGTCTCTAATAATAAATTTTGCATCTGTTTTTGCAGTTTTTGCCTGCTTGAAACATTCTCATTACAAGGGGCAAGAGCCAGAGCTACTTTGCTGCTAATCTCTAGCCCCTGGTGGACTGGAAGCTAAAACTCCTGGTTTTCGTCCAGGCTACTTAGGTTCAATTCCTGGGCAGGGAAGTACAATCTTGCTTCAAGCAACCACTCACTGCTGTCCAAGAACACAAGCACCACATTGCAATCTCCAGCCCAGGGGTTCTGAAACAGGAAGATGAGCCCTTAGAAATTCTGGCTTCGAAGGTCAGTGCAGCTTGCATACAGGAGAGCTGGGGGGGCTATAGAAAATGAATACTTCACTCTTAAAGGGCTCATGCAAAATCTCACATGCTCCAAGACCCAACACACTAGTTGTAATTTGAAAGGAGCCTAGGTCAGACCCCATTGCTGATCCTGGACAGGCTCCCAGAGAAGCAGGAGGCAGCTTGGACTCCCCATGGTGATGAGGATACTGAGAGCAGCAATTTTGGGGAGCTTATTTTACCACAAGGACACTGGTGCTGGCAAGAGCCATTTTGGGGCCTCCCTAGAGCCTGTTAGTGCTGTGAGCTTACCCACCTATGAGCCAGTGGGCACCAGTCCTGGGACCCCTACCCCAGGCTGAGCAGCCTGCCTCATGGAGACCAAGCCCTGACACTAGTGGGCCAGTACCAGCACCAGAACTCCCAGGGCCCAACGGTCAGCTGCTCTGGAATGTGGCTTTACCCAACAGCAGGACAGCACCAGCGCCAGGACCCTCAGGCTGTGAAGCCAGTCATCCAGGACCTGGCATTGTCCATCAGTAGCCTGGCAGCCTCCACACAAGACAGAGCATGGTAGCCAACACACCTGGGGCCAGTCCTGCAAACCAGCATGTCCACAGGAATTGATCCCATCACAACAGGAGGGCTCACACTGCCCACATAGGGGGCACCCCTAGAGCATATAGCTCTGGTGACCAGAGAGGAGTGTGTTGCTGGTCTCCATAGGACATCTCCTACTTAAGGCCACTTCTCCAAGATTAGGAAACATAATCAACCTACGTAATACATAGAAATAAACATAGAGAATTAAACAAAATGAGGACACAGACAAACAAAGGAACAAGACAAAACCTCAGAAAAGAACTAAACAAAGTGGAGATAAGCAATCTACCCAATAAAGCATTCAAGGTACTAATCATAAAGATTCTCAAATAACTAAAGAGAAGATTGGATGAGCACAGTGAGAATTTTACCAAGAATTAGAAAATATAAAGAAGAACCAAAGAGAGCTGAAGAATGTCATAATTGAAATAAAATTCATCATAAGGAATCAACAGTAGATGATAGAGAGTATGGATCATCCATCCAGAACAGAATAGTGAAAATCACTCAAGCTGAACAGAAAAAAAGATGAAAAGAAATAGACCAGATTAAGAGACCTTGGGAACAACATCAAGTATACTAACATTCACATTTTAAGGGCCCTAGAAAAAGAGAGAGGGAAGGGAATTTATTTAAAGACACAAAGTACTCTGAGAAAACCATAATTCAAAAAGAGTCATGTACCAAAATGTTCATTGCAGCTTTATTTACAATAGCCTGGACATGGAAACAGCTGAAGTATCCATCAACAGATGAATGGATAAAGAAGATGTGGCACATATATACAATGAAATATTACTCAGCCATAAAAAGGAACGAAACTGAGTTATTTGTAGTGAGGTGGATGCACCTAGAGACTGTCATACAGAGTGAAGTAAGTCAGAAAGAGAAAAACAAATACCATATGTTAACACATATATATGGAATCTAAACAATACCAAAAAAATGATCATGAAGAACCCAGGGGCAAGATGGGAGTAAAGATGCAGACCTACTAGAGAATGGACTTGAGGATACAGGGAGGGGGAAGGGTAAGATGGGACAAAGTGAGAGAGTGGCATGGACATATATACACTACCAAATGTAAAATAGATAGCTAGTGGGTAGCAGCTGCATAGCACAGGGAGATCAGCTCAGTGCTTTGTGACTGCCTAGTGGGGTAGGATAGGGAGGGTGAGAGGGAGGGAGACACAAGAGGGAAGATGGCTTGCATCAAGAGGGAAGAGATATGGGGACATATGTATACGTATAACTGATTCACTTTGTTATAAAGCAGAAACTAACACACCATTGTAAAGCAATTATATTCCAATAAAGATACTAAAAAAGAAATAAAATAAAATAAAGACATAAAGGCCAAAAACTTCCCTAACCAGGGAAAGGAAACAGATATCCAGGTCTAGGAAATACAGAGTCCCTGACAAGATGAAACCAAAATGTCCTCACTAACACATTAAAATTAAAGTGTCAGATGCACCTAGAGATTATCATATTAAGTGAAGTAAGCCAGATAGAGAAAGACAAATATCATATGATATCACTCATATGTGGAAGCTATTAAAAAAATGATACAAATGAGCTTATATACAAGACCCACAGACATAGAAAACAAAATTATGGTTACCAAAGGGGAAAGCAGGGGAGGGGTAAATTAGGAGTTTGGGATTAACATATACAGACTACTATATATAAAATTGATACCAACAAGGACCTACTGTATAGCACAGAGAAATATACTCAATATTTTGTAATAACTTATAAGGGAAAAGAATCTGAAAAAGAATATTTAATACATATATATATATATATACACACAAACACACATATACATATATATATATATTCATCACTTTGTTGTACACCTGAAACTAACAACATTGTAAATCAGCTATAACTTCAATAAAAAAGTTAAAATGTCCACAATTAAAAATAAAAAGAGAATCCTAAAAGCTGCAAGAGAAAATCATCCAGTTATGGGGAACTCCCATAAACCTATCAGCTGACTTTTCAGCATAACCTTACAGTACAGAAGGGAGAAACATGATATATTCAGAGTGATGAAGAAAATAATCTACAATCAAGAATACTACACATGTGGGCTTCCCTGGTGGCGCAGTGGTTGAGAGTCTGCCTGCTGATGCAGGGGACGCGGGTTCGTGCCCCAGTCCGGGAAGATCCCACATGCCACGGAGCAGCTGAGCCTGTGAGCCATGGCCGCCGAGCCTGCGCGTCTGGAGCCTGTGCTCCGCAACGGGAGAGGCCACAATGGTGAGAGGCCCGTATACCACAAAAAAATAAATAAATAAAAATAAAAGAATACTCCACACAGTAAGACTATCATTCAGATTTTAAGAACAGATAAATAATTTTACAAACAAGTAAAAGCTGAAAGAGTTCATCCCCACTAAACTGGCTTTACAAGTAATGTTAAAGGGACTTCTCTAAGTGTAAAAGGAAAGACCACATTAAAAGTATGAAAATTACAAAGGGAAAAATCTCATTAGTAAAGCCAAGTATACAGTAAAAAACAGTAAATCGACCACTCATAAGGGTAGTAGGAAGGTTAAAATAAAAAAGTAGTAAAATAATTTACATTGACAATAAGAAGTTAAGGGACACACAAAAGAAAAAGATGTAAAATATGAAATAAAAAACATTAAACATAGGGTGAGAGAGTAAAAATGCAAAGTTGTTAGAATGTGCTTCAACTTATGAGATCAACAACTTTAAATAATCACAGATATATACAGGTTGTTATATTTAAAAGTCATGGTGACTGCAAATCAAAAATCTGTTACAGATACACAAAACAGAGAAAGGAATCCAAACATAACTCTAAAGATAGACATTAAATCACACTGGAAGAAAGCAAAAGAAGAAAGGAACAAAAAAGAGCTATAGAAACAACCCCAAATGATTAACAAAATGGTTATAAGTACATACCTATCAATATTTACTTTAAACGTAAATGGACTAAATGCTCCAATCAAAAGACAGAGAGTGGCTGAGTGGTTAAAAAACAATATGTATGCTGCCTAAAAGAGACTAACTTCAGACCTAAAGACACACACAGACTAAAAGTGGGGATGGAAAAATGTATTCCATGCAAATGGAAAGAAAAAGAAAGCTGGGGTAGCAATACTTATATCAGACAAAGAAGACTTTAAAATGAAGACTATAACAAGAGACAAGGAAAGATATTACATAATGATCAAGGGGTCATTCCAACAAGTATATAATAATTGTAAATATATATGCACCCAACAAAGGAGCACCTAAATACATAAAACAAATATTAAGAGAGATAAATGAAAGAATAGACAGTAACACGATAATAGTAGGAAACACTAATGCCCCACTTACATCAAGGAACAGATCATCCAGATAGAAAATCCATAAGGAAACATTTGCCTTAAACAGCACATTATACAAGTTGGATTTAACAGGTAATTATACAATATTCTATCCAAAAGAATCAGAATGCACATTCTTTCAAGTGCACATAGAGCATTCTCCAGGAGAGATCACATGCTAGGCCACAAAACAAGTCTCAATAAATTTAAGAAGAATTTAATCATATCAATCATCTTTTCTAACCACAACTGTGTGAGACTAGAAATCAACTATGAGAAAAAACTACAAAAAAACCCAAAAACACATGGAGGTTAAGCAATATGCTACTAAAAACTGAATGGGTCACTGAAGAAATCAAAGAGGAAATCAAAAAATGCCTGAAACAAATTGAAAATATAAACCCAGTGTTTCACAATCAACAGATACAGCAAACACAGTTCTAAAAGGGAAATTTATAATGATGCAAGTTTACCTCAGGAAACAAGAAAAATTTTAAGTAAATAACCTAACCTTACACCTGAAGGAAACATAAATATAAGAACCAGCAAATCCAAAAGTTAGTAGAAGTAAACCAATAATAAATTTCAGGGCAGAAATAAATAAAATAAAGACTAAAACAAATAGAAAAGGTCAATGAGACTAACAGATAGTTCTTTGAAAAGGTAAAGAAAATTGAGAAAACTTTAACCAGACTCATCAAGAGAAAAAGAGAAAAAGGCCCATAATGATAAAATTAGAAATCAAAGAGAAATTACCCTTATCACAGAAATACCAAGATAATAAGAGGGTACTAGAAACAATTATACACCAATAAAATGAACAACCTAGAAGTAATAAACAAGTTCCTAGAAATGTACAATCTCCCAAAACTAAATCAGGAAGAAAGAGAAAATATGAACAGACCACTTACCACTAATGAAATTTAATCAATAATTTTAAAAACTCCCAGTGAACCAAATTTCAGGCCAGATAGCTTCACAGGTGATTTCTCTCAAATATTAAGAATTAACACTTATCCTTCTCAAACTATTCCAAAAAATTGAAGAGGAAGAAATGTTTCTGAATTCATTCTATGAGGCCAGCATCACCCTGGTACAAAAACCAGACAAAGACACCTCAAAAAAAGAAAATTACACATCAATATCACTTGTGAACATAGGTGCAAAAATCCTCAGCAAAATAGTAAACTGAATTCAGAAATACAATGAAAGGATTGTACACCCTGATCAGGTGGAATTTAACCTAGGGATACAAGGTTGGTTCAAAACCTCACAAATCAATCCGTGTTATACCCCACATTAACAAAGTGAAAAATAAAAATCATATGATCATCTTGATAGATGCAGAAAAAGCTCTTTTGTTGTTGTTGTGTTTTGTTTTGTTTTCTTAGGGGGAAAGTGGGATAGGTTTTTCTTTTTAATAACGTCTTTATTGGAGTATAAATGCTTTACAATGTTAGGTTAGCTTCTGCTGTGTAACAAAGTGAATCAGCTATATGTATACATATATCCCCATTTCCCCTCCCTTTAGTATCTCCCTCCCACCCTCCCTATCCCACCCCTCTAGGTGGTCACAAAGCACCGAGCTGATCTTTCGGTGCTGTGCAGCTTCTTCCCACTAGCTATCTATTTTGCATTTGGTAGTGTATATATGCCAATGCCACTCTCTCACTTCGTCCCAGCTTACATTTCCCCCTCCCTGTGTCCTCAAGTCCATTCTCTACATCTATATCTTTATTCCTATACTGCCTCTAGGTTCTTCAGAACCTTTTTTTTTTTTTTTTAGATTCCATATATATATATATATAATTAGCATACAGTATTTGTTTTTCTCTTTCAGACTTACATCACTCTGTATGACAGACTCTAGGTCCATCCACCTCACTACAAATAACTCATTTTCATTTCTTTTAATGGCTGTGTAATATTCCATTGTATATATGTACCACATAAAATTCAACACTGATTTATGATAAAAACTCTCAACAGAGTGGGTATAGAGGGAACATACCTCATGACAACAATAAAGGCCATATATGACAAACCCACAGCTAATCTCATACTCATTGGTGAAAAGCTGAAAACATTTCTTCTAAGATCAGGAACAAGACAAGGATGGCTACTCTCACCATTTTTATTCAACATAGTGTTGGAAGTCCTACCCACAGCATTCAGACAAAAAAAAAAAGAAATAAAAGGAATCCAGGGAGGAGACTATCAAGGTGGCAGAGGAAGGGCTTCCCTGGTGGGGCAGTGGTTGAGAGTAAGCCTGCCAATGCAGGGGACGCGGGTTTGTGCCCTGGTCTGGGAAGATACTACATGCCACATAGCGGCTAGGCCCGTGAGCCATGGCCGCTGAGCCTGCGCGTCCAGAGCCTGTGCTCCACAACGGGAGAGGCCACAACAGTGAGAGGCCCGACTACTGCAAAATAAAAAATAAAAAATAAATAAAGAGGGCAACTCCTACAGAACACCTACTGAATGCTAGCAGAAGACCTCAGACTTCTCAAAAGGTAAGGAACTCCTCATGTACCTGCATAGGGCAACAGAAAAAAGAAAAAAAAGCAAAGACAAAAGAATAGGGATGGGACCTGCACCTCTGGGAGGGAGATCTGAAGGAGAAAATGTTTCCACACACTAAGAAGACCCTTCATGGGTGGAGACAGGGGTGTGGCAGGGGTGAAGCTTCAAAGCCACAGAGGGCAGCACAGCAACAGGGGTGCAGAGGGCAAAGTGGAGAGATTCCCAAACAGAGGATCAGTGCCAATCAGTACGCACCAGCCTAAGACGATTGTCAGCTCACCTGCCGGGGCGGGTGGGGGTTGAGAGCTGAGGCTCTGGCTTTGGAGGTTGGATCCCAGGGAGAGGACTGGGGTTGGCTGTGTGAACACAGCTTGAAGGGGGATAGTGCACCACAGCTAGCTGGGATGGAGTCCAGGAAAAAGTCTGAAACTGCCTAAGGCAAGAGACCTTTGTTTTGGGGTGCACAAGGGGAGGGGATTCAAAGCACTGTCTAAACGAGCTCCAGAGAAGGGCGCAAGCCTCAGCTATCAGCACAGACACCAGAGATGAGCATGAAATGCTAAGGCTGCTGCTACAGTCACCAAGAACCTTGTGTGCAAGCACAGGTCACAATCCATACATCCCCTCATGGGAGCCTGTGCAGCCCACCACTGCCAGGGTCCCATTATCCAGGGAAATTTCCCTGGGAGAACATACAGTGCACCTCAGGCTGTTGCAACATCATGCCAGCCTCTGCCACTGCAAGCTCACCCCACATTCCACACAACTCCCTCCCTCCAGCCTGAGTGAGCCAGAACCCCCTAACCAGCTGCTACTTTAACCCCGTACTGTCTGAGAGAAGAACAGACACCCTCAGGTGACCTACGAGCATAGGTGGGGCCAAATCCAAAGCTGAACCCCAGGAGCAGTGTGAACAAAGAAGAGAAAAGGAAATCTCTCCCAGCAGCCTCAGGAGCAGCAGCTTAAATCTCCACAATCAACTTGATGTACCCTACATCTGTGGAATACCTGAATAGATAATGAATCACCCCAAAATTGAGGCGGTGAACGTTGTGTGATTTTGTCTGTATAGATTTGCTTTCACCATTTGTCCTAGGGTTCTGTCTGTCTGGTTATATTTTGTGGGTTTTTTTTTTGGTATAATTTTTAATGCTTGCTATTATTGGTGGAGTTCTTGTATGGTTTGGTTACTCTCTTCTTTCTTTTTTTATTACTTTAAACATTTTTTTTTTTTAGTTTTAATAATATTTTTACTTTTTTAATAACTCAATTGTATTTTTTTCTTTCTTTATTTATTTTTTTCTCCCTTTTCTTCTGAGCCGTGTGGCTGACAGGGTCTTGGTGCTCTGGATGGTTGTCAGGGCTGTGCCTTAAGGTGGGAGAGCCAAGGTCAGGACATTCGTCTACCAGAGACATTGCAGCTCCATGTAATATCAAACAGTGAAAGCTCTCCAAGAGATCTCCATCTCAATGCTAAGACCCAGCTCCACTCAATGACCAGCAAACTACAGTGTTGGACACACTATGCCAAACAACTAGGAAGAGAGGGAAACATGCCCACCCATTAGCAGAGAGGCTGCCTAAAATAATAATAAAGGCACAGACATCACAAAACAAACCACCTGACTCAGTCCTGCCCACCAGAAAGACAAGACCCAGCCTCAGTCACCAGAACACAGGCACCAGAACCCTCCACCAGGAAACCTACACAAGATACTGAAACAACCTTACGCACTGGGGGCAAAACAGAAACAACACGAACTACGAACCTGCAGCCTGTCAAAAGGAGATCCCAAACACAGTAAGTAAGCAAAATGAGAAGATAGAGAAATACACAGAAGATGAAGAATCAAAGTAAAAACCCAGCAGATCAAACAAATGAAGAGAAAATAGGCAGTCTAACTGAAAAAGAATTCAGAGTAATGATAGTAAAGATGATCTAAAATATTTGAAAAAGAATGGAGAAAAAACAAGAAATGTTTAACAAGGACCTAGAAGAACTAAAGAGCAAACAAACAATGATGAACAACAAAATAAATGAAATTTAAAATTCCCTAGAAGGAATCAATAGCAGAATAACTGAGGCAGAAGAACAGATAAGTGACCTGGAAGATAAAATAGTGGAAATAACAACTGCAGAGCAGAATAAAGAAAAAGAATGAAAAGCATTGAGGACAGTTTCACAGACCTATGGGACAACATTAAACACACCAACATCCAAATAATAGGGGTCCCAGGAGAAGAAGGGAAAAAGAAAGGGACTGAAAAAATATTTGAAGAGATTATAGTTTAAAAAGTCCCTAATATGGGAAAGGAAATAGTCAATCAACTCCAGGAAGTTCAGAGAGTTCCATACAGGATAAATCCAAGGAGAAACAAGCCAAGACATATATTAATCAAACTATCAAAAATTAAAAACAAAGAAAAATATATTAAAAGCAGCAAGGGAAAAACAACAAATAACACAAAAGGGAATCCCCATAAGGTTAACAGCTGATCTTTCAGCAGACACTCTGCAAGCCAGAAAGGACTGGCAGGACATATTTAAAGTGATGAAAGGGAAAAACCTACAACCAAGATTAATATACCCAGCAAGGATCTCATTCGGATTCAATGGAGAAATTAAAAACTTTACAGACAGGAAAAATCTAAGAGAATTCAGCACAACCAAACCAGTTTTACAACAAATGCTAAAGGAACTTCTCTAGGAAGGAAACACAAGAAAGAAAAGGCCTACAATAACAAACCCAAAGCAATTATGAAAATGGTAATAAGAACATACATATCGATAACTAACTTAAATGTAAATGATTAAATGCTCCAACCAAAAGAAACAGACTGGCTGAATGGATACAAAAAACAAAGCCAGTATATATGCTGTCTACCACAGACCCAATTTAGACTTAAGGACACCTACAGACTGACAGTGAGGGGATGGAAGAAGATATTCCATGCAAATGGAAATCAAAAGAAAGCTGGAGTAGTAATTCTCATATCAGACAAAATGGACTTTAAAACAAGAACTATTACAAGAGACAAAGAAGGACACTACATAATGATCAAGGGATAAATCCAAGAAGAAGATATAACAATTGTAGATATATATGCACCCAACATAGGAGCACCTCAATACATAAGACAAATGCTAACAGCCATAAGAGGGGAAATTGACAGTAACACAATCATAGTAGGAGACTTTAACACCACACTTTCACCAAAGGACAGATCATCCAAAATGAAAATAAATAAGGAAACACAAGCTTTAAATGATACATTAAACAAGATGCACTTAATTAATATTTATAGGACATTTCATCCAAAAATAATAGAATACATTTTCTTCTCAAGTGCTCGTGGAATATTTTCCAGGACAGATCATATCTTTGATCACAATTCAAGCCTTGGTAAATTTAAGAAAATTGAAAACATATCAAAACACTTTTCTGACCACAATGCTTTGAGACTAGATATCAATTACAAGAAAAGTTCTGTAAAAAATACAAAAACATGGAGGGTAATCAATACACTACTTAATACCCAAGACATCACTGAAGAAATCAAAGAGGAAATCAAAAAATACCTAGAAACAAATGACAATGAAAACACTGACCCAAAACCTATGGGATGCAGCAAAAGCAGTTCTAAGAGGAAAATTTTAGCCATACAATCGTACCTTAAGAAATAAGAAACATCTAAATAAACAACCTAAACTTACACCTAAAGCAATTAGAGAAAGAAGAACAAAAAACCCCAAAGTTAGCTTAAGGAAGTAAATCATAAAGATCAGATCAGAAATAAATGAAAACAAAATTAAGAAAACAAGAGCAAAGATCAATAAAACTAAAAGCTGGTTCTTTGAGAAGATAAACAAATTGCTAAACCATTAGCTAGACTCATCAAGAAAAAAAGGGAGAAGACTCAAATCAATAGAATTAAAAATGAAAAAGATGAAGTTACAATGGACACCACAATAATATAAAGCATCATAAGAGACTACTACAAGCAGCTCTATGCCAGGAAAATGGCCCACCTGGAAGAAAGGGATAAATTCGTAGAAAAGCACAACCTTCTGAGACTGAAACAGGAAGAAATAGAAAATATAAACAGACCAAACACAGCACTGAAATTGAAACTGTGATTAAAAATCTCTCAACAAACAAAAGCGCAGGACCAGATGGCTTCACAGGAGAATTCTATCAAACATTTAGAGAAGAGTTAACACCTATCCTTCTCAAAGTCTGCCAAAAAACAGCAGAGAGCAGAACACCCCGAAACTCATTCTATGAGGCCAGCATCACCCTGATACCAGAACCAGACAAAGATATCACAAAGAAAGGAAACTACAGGTCAATAACACTGACGAACATAGATACAAAAATCCTCAACCAAATACTAGCAAACAGAATCCAACAGCACATTAAAGGGATCATACACCATGATCAAGTAGGGTTTATCCCAGTAATGCAAGGATTCTTCAATATATGCAAATCAATCAATGTGATACACCATATTAACAAACTGAAGAATAAAAACCATATAATCATCTCAATAGATGCAGAAAAAGCTTTCAACAAAATTCAACACCCATTTATGATGAAAATCCTCCAGAAAGTAGGCATGAAGGGAACTTACCTCCACATAATAAAGGTCATATATGACACACCCACAGCCAACATCATCTTCAATGGTGAAAAATGAACCATTTCCTCTAAGATCAGGAAGAAAACAAGGTTGCCTATTATCACCACTATTATTCAACATTGGAAGTTTTAGCTACAGCAATCACATAAGAAAAAGAAACAATAGGAATCCAAATTGGAAAAGAAAAAGTGAAGCTGTCACTGTTTGCAGATGACATGATACTATACATAGAGAATCCTAAAGATGCTACCAGAAAACTACTAGAGCTAATCAATAATTTGGTAAAGTAGCAGGGTACAAAATTAATGCACAGGAATCTCTTGCATTCCTATACACTAATGATGAAATATCTGAAAGAGAAATTAAGGATACATTCCCATTTACCATTGTAACAAAAAGAATAAAACACCTAGGAATAAACCTACCTAAGGAGACAAAGACCTGCATGCAGAAAACTATAAGACACTGATGAAATAAATTAAAGATGATACAAAGAGACGGAGAGATATAACATGTTCTTGGATTGGAAGAATCAACATTGTGAAAATGAGTATACTACCCAAAGCAATCTACAGATTCAATGCAATCCCTATCAAACTACCAATGGCATTTTTCACAGAACTAGAATAAAAACATTAACAATTTGCATGAAAACACAAAGACCCCCAATAGCAAAAGCAATCTTGAGAAAGAAAAATGGGTCTGGAGGAATCATGACCCTGACTTCAGACTATACTACAAAGTTACAGTAATCAAGACAGTATGGTACTGGCACAAAAACAGAAATATAGATCAATGGAACAGGATAGAAAGCCCGGAGATAAACCTACGCACATTGGTCACCTTATTTTTGATAAGACAGGCAAGAATACACAATGGCAAAAAGGCAGTCTTTTCTTTTGGTTTTGGGAAAACTGGACAACTACACGTAAAAGAATGAAAGTAGAACAGTCTCCTAACACCATACACAAAAATAAACTCAAAATGGATTAAAGACCTAAGTGTAAAGCCAGACACTATAAAACTCTTAGAGGAAAACCTATGCAGAACACTCTATAACACAAATCATAGCAAGATCATTTTTGTCCCACTTCCTAGAGAAATGGAAATAAGAACAAAAGTAAACAAATCAGACCTAATGAGACTCAAAAGCTTTTGCACAGCAAAGGAAACCATAAACAAGATGAAAATACAACCCTCAGAATGGGAGAAAATATTTGCAAATATAACAACTGACAAAGGATTGATCTCCAGAATTTACAAGCAGCTCATGCAGCTTGATATCAAAAAAACAAAAACCCAAACCAAAAATTGGCAGAAGAACTATATGCACATTTCTCCAAAGAAGAAAAACAGATTGCCAACAAACACATGAAAGAATGCTCAACATCATTAATCATTAGAGAAATGCAAGTCAAAACTACAATGAGGTATCATCTCACACCAGTCAGAACGCCCATCATCAAAAAATCTACCAACAATAAATGCTGGAGAGGGTGTGGAGGCAACAGAACCCTCTTGCACTGTTGGTGGGAATGTAAATTGATACAGCCACTATGGAGAACAATATGGAGGTTCCTTAAAAAACTAAAAGTAGAACTACCATATGACCCAGCAATCCCACTACTGAGCATATACCCTGAGAAAACCATAATTCAAAAAGCATCATGTACCACAGTTTTCATTGCAGCTCTATTTACAATAGCCAGGACATGGAAGCAACCTAAGTGTCCATTGACAGATGAATGGATA
>RJWK010031892.1:0-23967 GCA_004363435.1 Platanista minor | reverse complement strand
TATTTGTAGTTTTATAAGGAACCTCCATACAGTTCTGCAGAGAGGCTGTACCAATTCACCTTCCCACCAACAGTGCAAGAGTGTTCCCTTTTCTCCACACCCTCTCCAGCATTTATTGTTTCTAGATTTTTTGATGATGGCCATTCTGACTGGTGTGAGATGACATCGCATTGTAGTACTGATTTGCATTTCTCTAATGATTAATTATGTTGAGCATTCTTTCATGTGTTTGTTTGCAGTCTGTATATCTTCTTTGGAGAAATGTATATTTAGGTCTTCTCCCCATTTCTGGATTGGGTTGTTTGGCTTTTTGTAATTGAGTTGCATGAGCTGCTTGTAAATTTTGGAGATTAATCCTTTGTCAGTTGCTTCATTTGAAAATATTTTCTCCCATTCTGAGGGTTGTCTTTTGGTCTTGTTTATGGCTTCTTTTGCTGTGCAAAAGCTTTGAAGTTTCATTAGGTTCCGTTTGCTTATTTTTATTTTTATTTCCATTTCTCTAGGAGGTGGGTCAAAAAGAATCTTATTGTGATTTATGTCATAGAGTGTTCTGCCTATGTTTTCCTCTTAGAGTTTGATAGTTTCTAGCCTTACATTTAGGTCTTAATCCATTTTGAGATTATTTTTGTGTATGGTGTTAGGGAGTGTTCAAGTCTCATACTTTTATATGTAGCTCTCCAGTTTTCCCAGCACCACTTATTAGAGATGCTGTCCTTTCTCCACTGTATATTCCTGGCTCCTTTATCAAAGATAACGTGACCATATGTATGTGGGTTTATCTCTGGGCTTTCTATCCTCTTCCATTGATCTATATTTATGTTTTTGTTCCAGTACCATACTGTCTTGATTACTCTAGCTTTGTAGTACACTCTGAAGTCAGGGAGCCTGATTCCTCCAGCTCCGTTTTTCATTCTCAAGATTGCTTTGGTTATTCGGGGTCTTCTGTGGTAACATACAAATTGTGAAAAATTTTTTTCTACTTCTGTGAAAAATGCCAGTGGTAGTTTGATAGGAATTGCATTGAGTATGTACATTGATTTGGGTAGTAGAGTCATTTTCACAATGTTGATTCTTCCTATCCAAGAACATGGTATATTTCTCCATCTATTAGTATCATCTTTAATTTCTTTCATCAGTGTCTTATAATTCTCTGCATACAAGTCTTGTCTCCTTAGGTAGGTTTATTCCTAGATATTTTATTCTTTTTGTTGCAATGGTAAATGGGAGTGTTTTCTTGATTTCAATGGCAGATTTTACATAATTAGTGTATAGGAATACCAGAGATTTCTGTGCATTAATTTTGTATCCTGCTACTTTACCAAATTCATTGATTAGCTCTAGTAGTTTTCTGGTAGCATCTTTACGACTCTCTACGTATAGTATCATGTCATCTGCAAACACTGACAGCTTTACTTCTTCTTTTCCGATTTGGATTCCTTTTATTTCCTTCTCTTATCTGATTGCTGTGGCTAAAACTTCCAGAACTTTGTTGAATAAGAGGGGTGAGAGTGGGCATACTTGTCTTCTTCCTGATCTTAGTGGAAATGGTTTCAGTTTTTCACTGTTGAGGACAATGTTGGTTTTGGCTTTGTCATATACGTCTTTTATTATGTTTAGCAAAGTTTCCTCTATGCCTACTTTCTGCAGGGGTTTTATCATAAATGGTTGTTGAATTTTGTCGAAAGGTTTCTATGCATCTATTGAGATGATCATATGGTTTTTCTCCTTCAATTTGTTAATATGGTTTATCACATTGATTGATTTGCGTATATTGAAGAATCCTTGCATTCCAGGAATAAACCTCACTTGATCATGGTGTATGATCCTTTTAATGTGCTGTTGGATTCTGTCTGCTAGTATTTTGTAGAGGATTTTTGCATCTATGTTCATCAGTGATATTGGCCTGTAGTTTTCTTTCATTGTGACAACTTTTTCTGGTTTTGGTATCAGGGCGATGGTGGCCTCATAGAAAGAATTTCGGAGTGTTCCTCCCTCTGCTATATTTTGGAAGAGTTTGAGAAGGACAGGTGTTAACTCTTCTCTAAATTTTTGATAGAATTCGTCTGTGAAGCCATCTGGTCCTGGGCTTTTGTTTGTTGGAAGATTTTTAATCACAGTTTCAATTTCAGTGCTTGTGATCAGTCTGTTCATATTTTCTATTTCTTCCTGATTCAGTCTTGTCAGGTTGTGCGTTTCTAAGAATTTGTCCATTTCTTCCAGGTTGTCCATTTTATTGGCATTGAGTTGCTTGTAGTAATCTCTCTTGATCTTTTATATTTCTGCAGTGTCAGTTTTTATCTCTTCATTTACATTTCTAATTCAATTGATTTGAGTCTTCTCCCTTTTTATTTTGATGAGTCTGGCTAATGGTTTATCAATTTTGTTTATCTTCTCAAACAACCAGCTTTTACTTTTATTGATCTTTGCTATTGTTTCCTTTATTTCTTTTTCATTTTTTTCTGATGTGATCTTTATGACTTCTTTCCTTCTGCTAATCTTGTTTTTTTTTTGTTGTTGTTGTTCTTTCTCTAATTGCTTTAGCTGCAAGGTTAGTTTGTTTATTCAGGATGTTTCCTTTTTCTTAAGGAGGATTGTATTGCTATAAACTTCCCTCTTATAACTGCTTTTGCTGCATCCCAGAGGTTTTCAGTCTTCGTGTCTGCATTGTCATTTGTTTATAGTTACTTTTTGATTTCCTCTTTGATTTCTTCAGTGATCACTTCGTTATTAAGTAGTGTATTGTTTAGCCTCCATGTGTTTGTATTTTTTACAGATCTTTTCCTGTAATTAATATCTAGTCTCATAGCATTGTGGTCAGAAAAGATACTTGATATGATTTCAATTTTCTTAAATTTCCCAAGGCTTTATTTGTGACCCCAGATATGATATATCCTGGAGATCATTCCATGAGCCCTTGAGAAAAATGTGTATTCTGTTGTTTTTGGATGGAATGTCCTATAAATATCAATTAAGTCCATCTTGTTTAATGTATCATTTAAAGCTTGTGTTTCCTTATTTAGTTTCATTGTGGATGATCTGTCCATTGGTGAAAGTGGGGTGTTAAAGTCCCCTACTATGAAGTGTTACTGTCGATTTCCCCTTTTATGGCTGTTAGTATTTGCCTTATGTATTGAGGTCCTCCTGTGTTGGGTGCATAAATGTTTACAATTGTTATATCTTCTTCTTGGATCGATCCCTTGATCATTTGGTAGTGTTCTTCTTTGTCTCTTCTAATAGTCTTTATTTTAAAGTGTATTTTGTCTGATATGAGAATTGCTACTCCAGCTTTCTTTTGCTTTTAATTTGCATGGAATATCTTTTTCCATGCCCTCACTTTCAGTCTGTATGTGTCTCTAGGTCTGAAGTGGGTCTTTTGTAGACAGCATATATATAGGTCTTGTTTTTGTATCCATTCAGCCAGTCTGTGTCTTTTGGTGGGAGTATTTAATCCGTTTACATTTAAGCTAATTATCGATATGTATGTTCCTATTCCCATTTTCTTAATTGTTTTTGGTTCGTTATTGTAGGTCTTTTCCTTCTCTTGTGTTTCTTGCCTACAGAAGGTCCTTTAGCATTTGTTGTAAAGCTGGTTTGGTGGTGCTGAAGTCTCTCAGCTTTTGCTTGTCTGTAAAGGTTTTAATTTCTCCATCAAATATGAATGAGGTCCTTGCTGGGTAGAGTAATCTTGGCTGCAAGTTTTTCTCCTTCATCACTTTTAATATGTCCTGCCAGTCCCTTCTGGCTTGAAGAGTTTCTGCTGAAAGTTCAGCTGTTTACCTTATGGTTATTCTCTTGTGTGTTATTTTTCCCTTGTTGCTTTTAATAAGTTTTCTTAGTGTTTATTTTTTGATAGTTTGATTAGTATGTGTCTTGGCGTATTTCTCCTTGGATTTACCCTGTATGTGACTCTCTGTGCGTCCTGGAATTGATTAACTATTTCCTTTCCCATATTAGGGAATTTTTCAACTATAATCTCTTCAAATATTTACACAGTCCCTTTCTTTTTCTCTTCTTCTTCTGGAACCCCTATAATTCGAATGTTGGTGTGTTTAATGTTGTCTCAGAGGTCTCTGAGACTGTCCTCAGTTCTTTTCACTCTTTTTTCCCTATTCTGCTCTGCAGTTGTTATTTCCACTATTTTATCTTCCAGGTCACTTATCCGTTCTTCTGTCTCAGTTATTCTGTTATTGATCCCTTCTAGAGTATTTTTAGTTTCATTTATTGTGTTGTTCATCATTGCTTGTTTCATCTTTAGTTCTTCTGGGTCCTTGTCAATTCTATTTCCAAGATTTTGGATCATCTTTACTATCATTATTCTGAAATATTTTTCAGGTAGACTGCCTATTTCCTCTTCATTTGTTAGGTCTGTTGGGTTTTTATCTTGCTCCTTTATCTGCTGTGTGTTTTTCTGTCTTCTCATTTTACTTATCTTACTGTGTTTTTGGTCTCTTTTTCGCATGCTGCAGGTTCGTAGTTACCGTTGTTTTTAATGTCTGTCCCCAGTGGCTAAAGTTGGTTCAGTGTGTTATGTAGGCTTCCTGGTGGAGGGGACTTGTGCCTGAGCTCTTTTGGATGAGGCTGGATATTGTCTTTCTGTTGGGCAGGACCACATCTGGTGGTGTGTTTTGGGGTGTCTGTGGACTTATTATGATTTTGGCCATTTCTCTTCCAATGGGTGGGGCTGTCTTCCTGTCTTGCTAGTTGTTTGGCATAGGGTGTCCAGCATTGTTGCTTGCTGGTTGTTGATTGAAGCTGGGTGCTGATGTTGAGATGGAGGTCTCTGGGAGATTTTCACCGTTTGATATTATGTGGAGCTGGGAGGTCTCTTGTTGACCTGTGTCCTGAAGTTGGCTCACCCACCTCATAGGCAGAGCACTGACTCCTGGCTGCAGCACTAAGAGCCTTTCATCCACACGGCTCAGCATAAAAGGGAGAAAAAGTAGAAAGCAAGAAACAAAGAAAGAAAGGAGGGAAGGAGGGAAGGAAGAAATGAAGGAAGAAAGGAAAGAAGAAAGAAAGAAGATAAAATATCATAAATTAAGATAAAATAAAATAAAGTTATTAAAATAAAAAATTATTATTAAGATAAAAAAATTGTTTTACAGTTAAAAAGAATAGACAGATAGAACCCTAGGACAAATGGTGAAAGCAAAGCTATAGAGACAAAATCTCACACAGAAGAATATACATACACACTCACTAAAAGAGGAAAAGTGGAAAAAAAGTAATAAATCTTGTTCTCAAATTCCACCTCCTCAATTTGAGATGATTTGTTGTTTATTCATGTATTCCACAGATGCAGGGTACATCAAGTTGATTGTGGGAATTTAATCCGCTGCTCTAGAGGCTGCTGGGAGAGATGTCCCTTTCTCTTCTTTGTTTGCTCAGCTCCCGGGGCTCAGCTTTGGATTTGGCCCCAACTCTGCTTATAGTTCGCCGGAGGGCTTCTGTTCTTTGCTCAGACAGGCCTGGGTTAATGGAGCAGCTGACTCGGGGGCTCTGGCTCACTCATGATGGGGGGATGGAGGGGTGTGTTTTGCGGGGTGAGCCTGCAGCAGCAGAGGCCAGCGGGACGTTGCACCATCCTGAAGTGCACCATGCGTTCTCCTGACAAAGTCATCCTTGGATCCTGGGACCCTGGCAGTGGCGGGCTCCACAGGCTCCCCGGAAGGGAAGTGTGGAGAGTGACCTGTGATCGCACACAGGCTTCTTGGTGGTGGCAGCAGCAGCCTTAGCGTCTCAGTCCCACCTCTGTGGTCTGTGCTGTTAGCCGTGGCTTGTGCCCATCTCTGGAGCTCCTTTAAGCAGCACTCTTAATCCCCTCTTCTCGTACACCAGGAAACAAAGAGGGAAGAAAATGTCTCTTTCCTCTTCGGCAGGTCCAGACTTTTTCCTGGGTAGCCATGGTGCACTAACCCCCTGCAGGCTGTGTTCACACCGCCAACCCCAGTCCTCTCCCCGCCCTCCTACCGAAGCCCGAACCTCAGCTCCCAGGACCACCCGCCCCAGCGGGTTAGCAGATAAGTCTCTCTAGCTGGTGAGTGCCGGTTGGCACTGATCTTCTGTGCGGGAATCTCTGAACTTTGCCCTCCGCACCCCTGTTGCTGTGCTCTCCTCCGCTACTCCGTATCTTTCCCCCTCCACCACCCACAGTCTCCGCCTGCAATGGGGCTTCCTAGTGTGTGAAAACCTTTCCTCCTTCACAGCTCCCTCCCACTGTTGCAGGTCCCATCCCTATTCTTTTGTCTCTGTTTATTCTTTTTTCTTTTGCCCTACCCAGTTACGTGGGGATTTTCTTGCCTTTTGGGAGGTCTGAGGTCTTCTGTCAGCATTCAGTAGGTGTTCTGTAGGAGTTTTTCCACGTGTAGATGTACTTCTGGTGTATCTGTGGGGAGGCAGGTGGTCTCTGTGTCTTACTGTTCCACCATCTTCTCTATCTGTATCACGTATTATACCTAAATATGTTTCCTGACAAATCTGCTCAACACATTTAATGCAGTTACATTGTTTACTAAGGAACCAATCATTTTTATCATATTGGCAGTCAACCCCAAACATGGGCTCAAGGCTAGTTTTCACTCTCAAGTAGATGACCATTTCCCTTGCAAGGTATTGTGTTCAAGTTGAACTACAGCTGTTCTATTATTTGCTCTTCATCAGTACTCAACATTTTCTTGCATATATATTTGATTAAGGGCTTTCATCCTGTCATTAGTGATAGGTGTTTATCTCTGCTGCAAGCTTAACCTCTCAGTTACAAAAGACCTTAAATGCCCTTCCATATCTACCATGACACAAATATTCGGTTTGAGGGATCTTTCCATCTACAAATCTTACTTGCTTCTTAAGTTGGTATGTTTCAGGGATCAGATGAATATCTTTGACTTTCTTCAGCTTTTACTTTGTGTGTAATGTTCAGCAAATGCTCCATTTTGCCCCTTTGTCCACTCTCAAAAACTCTGAAAGGTCTGAGATTTCACCCTACTTAAAAATTAACAAATTAGCCTGCAACAATTTCATAGATAATGGCAGAAAACCCAAGACTCCTACATCACAGAAGAAGGACTTTATTATTCATGGCATAACAGGCAACATGAACTTCACGTTCACAACAATATCCCTTGTTGCCCAAGTCACATGGGGGGAAAACAGTGTTGGGTCTAAGTGGATGCAGAACCCACAGTGAGTTTGTGCCACAGCTGAGAAAATCTGAGCTTAAGAAACACACCAAGTTACAGAAGGACTGATAGGAAACTTGTCCATCCTTTGCCCTAAAGGGAGATGTTATCTTTCATATACTGGACAGCAAACAAATCTGCCTTCTGCTACAGAGAAACATACTGTATCTATATTCCAAAGCTGTTTGCTATAAAAATGTCGTTGAAAACTGTCAGTACCTCTGTTCACAAGACATGCAGAAATATATGAGAAACTATTGGAGAACTGTCTCCCAACACCCATGACACTCTAGCAAAAACAGAAAACCTGAATTACTATAGTTATTCCAGAAGATGGCTGGGAGGGTGTCTTCCCTAGATGTGAGTGCTTTCCAGTTTGAACTCAGAGAAGTATGTGTGTTACTATCTCTAGAAAATTGACAATATGTGCTCTAGAAGAAAAAGAAGAAGGTTTAGGATCAGGGAAATTGGTTCTGAGTCTTGGGTACAGTGTCTTGGGGCAAATTAGTAACTTTTTGTTTGGAGCTTAATTTACTCACCTGTAAAATAGGGGAAAAACTACTTATCTTAAGAGGATTGCTATATTAAATGGCAAAATAAATATGGAAGAGACTTGTCAACTTTTAAACGTTTTATAAATTCTATCTGTGTGCGTGAATATACTCATTCATTTTTTCATTAATGTCTTTCAACAGATAAGTACCTAAGCTTATACTTCAAAAATTTAAATATGTAACACCATTAGCTTCAAATACTAACATAAATAAGCTTGCAGTACAAGTTACAGTGACATGGCTGTCTTTCTATGATTGTCAGTTAACACTGAGAGTTTTGACAAAATAAAGCTGAGTCCCCTGGATTTTTAATTTTTTATTTCAGTTTTTTTCCAGTGTCTAACCATTTGGTCCTTTATTAATTTTCTTTTTTTAATTGAAATATATTTGACATACAACACTGTATAAATTTAAGGTGTTAACATATTAATGTGATACAATTATATATTGTAATAATTGCTATTGTAGTGATAACTTGCTAGCACCTCTATTATGTTCCATAACCATCGTTTCTTTTTAGCGACTGGAATGATTAATTTGTAGTCTCTTAGCGAATGTGATCATAAAAATACACTATTGCTGTCTATATTTACTGTACTGTGCATTAGATCTCTACGGCTCATTTACGATTTTGCAGGTTTGTACCCTTTAAATACCATCTGTCCTATTCCCCCACCCCCTATCCTCTGGTAACAACAATTTTACTGTTTTTATAAGTTTGGCTTATTTTAGATTCCACATATAAGTGACATCATACAGTATTTGTTTTTCTCTGTCTGACTTATCTCACTTAGCATAATGTTTTCAAAGTCCATTTATGTTGTCTCAAATCCCAGCATATCCTTCCTTCTCAGGTACATTGAGTACAAGGACAATCAAAATCCCAGCAAGTTATTTTGTGGATATCATCACACTGACTCTAAAGTTTTTATGGAGAGGCCAAAAAGAACAGAATAGGCAACACAATATTGAAGGAGAAGAACAAAGTTAGAGGACTGAATCTATCCAACTTCGACTTACTATAAAGCCATCACAGTGTGGTGTTGGTAAAAGAATAAACAAATAGATCAATGGAACAGAATAAAGAGGCGAGAAATAGACCCACATAAATACAGTCACAACTGATTTTTCCCAAAGGAGTGAAGGCAATGCAATGGAGAAAGGATAGTCTTTTCAAGAAATGGTGCAAGAACAACTGCACATTTCCATGCAAATAAATGAATCTAGACACAGACCTTACACCTTTCACAAAAAGCAACTCAAAATAGATTATAGACCTAAATATAAAATGAAAAACTATAAACCTCCTAGAAGACAGCACAGGAGAAAACCTATATAACCTTGGGTATGGTGATGCCTTCTTAGATACAACCCAAAGACACAATTGGTGAAAGAAATCATTGATAAGTAGATCTTCATAAAATTAAAAACTCATGCTCTGCAAAAGACACTGTCAAGAAAGTGATAAAACAAGCCACAAACTGGTAGAAAATATTCGGAAGAGATACATTTGATAAAGAACTGTTACCCAAAATATACAAAGAATTCTTAAAATGTAACATGAAAACAAACAGTGCAATTAAAAATGGAAAAATATAAGAACAAACACTTCACAAAAGAAGGCATATAGATAAATAAGCAGACAAATAAGTAAGTGAAAAGTTATTCAACACCATATGTCATTAAAGGATTGCACATTAAAATAATGAGATACCACTACACACCTATTATAATGGCTAAAATCCAAAGCACTGACAATACTAAATGCTGGTGAGGATGTGGAGCTATAATAATGCTCATTCTTTGCTGGTGGGATTGTGAAATGGTACATCTGCTTTGGAAGTCAGTTTGGCAGTTTCTTACAAAACTAAACGTATGCATACCATATGATCCAGCGATCATGCTCCTTGATATTTGCCCAAATGATTTGAAAACTTATGTCCACAAAAATTTGCACAGGAATGTTCATGGCCATTTTATTTATAATTGCCATCACTTGGAAGCAACCAAGATGTCCTTCAATATGTGAATGTATAAACAAACTCTAGTGCATCCATAGAATGGAGTATTATCCTGCAATAAAAACAAATGTGCTGTAAAGCCATGAAAATACATGGAAGAATATTAAATGAATATTGTTAAGTGAAACTTATTTCTAAACTAAAAAGGCTACATATTGTATGATTCTAACTATATACATTTTGGAAAAGGCAAAATTAGTTTGATAGTAAGAATATCAGTGGTTTCTGGGCATTCAGCAGAAGGTAGTGTGGGATGAATAGGTGACACACAAGGAATTCTTTTGATACAGCGATACTATTCTGTATGATACTGTAATGGTGGATTCACATCATTATACATTTGTCAAAATCTACAGAACACAAAGAGTGAACCATAATGCAAACTATGCACTTTAGTTAATAATAATGTATCAATATTGACCCATCAATTGTAACAAATGTACCACACTAGTGCAAGATGTTGTTAAAGATAGAGAAAAATAAGGGAGAACGGGTTTAGGGGTTATATGTAAACACTGTACTTTCTACTCAATTTTTCTATAAACCTATAGCTATTCAAAAATTAAATTATATTAATTAAAAAAAGAAATTAATTACAGGTACATACTATAATAATCTTGAAAATATTATTCTAAGTAAAAGAAGCCAGACACAAAAAGCCATGTATTGTATGAGTCCATCTATATTAAATACCCAGAACAGGAAATTCCATTTAGAGGGTAAACAGATTAGTGTCTGCCAGAGTATAGGGAGATGAGGGAATTGGGAGTACCTGCTAACAGGTATGGGGTTTCTTTTGGAGGTTATGAAAATATTCTGTAATTAAACAGTGGTTATGTTTTCATAACCTTGTGAATACACTAAAAACCAATTAATTTTATGCTTTTTAATGGTGAATTTTATGACATATGAATTATATCTCAATAATAACTCTTTGGAAGATACCACGAGATTATCTCTACCACCATAGATAAGGATAAATTAAAAATTATATTAAGGTCCCCATTTTCTTCAATCTGGGGGTGAAATTGGGTCTCTGAAGTAAACTTAAGCAAAAGCAGAGTTTTTATACAAGGTACACCACTTTCTGTGTGTGTGAGACTTTGGACAAGATACTTAATAGATTGTTTCAATGTAATCACCTGTAATAGTATTTCCTATATCATAGGGGTGTTTGTTTGAAGGTTAAATGGAATAATATACATAATGGGCAAAGTACAATCTCTGAACATATTGTGTTCAATAAATATTAATTTTATTGTAATTCCATGTAATTCCATGCCTTTTTGGAGAACTTTGAAGACTAGAAAGAGGAAATATAATTAGATGGAATACGTGACACATATATAGTTAATCTATTTTACTGATATATGTCAGTCAGTAGGTGGCAACACTAATAGCCCTCTCCATAATTTGAGGTGAGGTGTTTTTCCTATCTCATAGGACAACTCAGAATGATAAAGGGCCAACTTGCCACCAGAAACTTAACAATGCACACTGACCATGGCTAATGACACTCTGCTGAGTTAAAAATACCCCATGAATCTAGGATTTGAGGCCTTTTTAATGTCTGTATTATTTAATATAGGCTAGTTATGTGGTAACTTATAGAAAAATATCTTATCACAATTGAAGCTTCAGCAAGAATATTTTTCTTTTACTTAACAGTCCTAGGCAGCTTCTCTCCAAGTGGTAATTTAAAAACTTAAGTGAAGAAGGCTCTGTTGTATTCATCACAGTGCTTCCTAGTTTGCCCGGACGATTGCCACTGCAGCCAACTGAAAATGGAAAAACAAAGAAGACCTGGCATAAAAGGATTTAATGGGCCACACCTGGATGTGGTACACATGCATCCACTGGAGAAATCTGTTACATAGCCACATCCAAATTCAAAGAAGGCAGACAAATGCAGTCCAGCTAAATGCCAATGAACAAAACAGATTTTGATATAAAATTACAAGTCTGCTACAATTGCCAAAACTGGGAGGAAATTTTCCATGTCTCAGGAACAGGTGGGTAATCCTGATATCACTGTACCAAACAGTCATGCTCATTCTGGAGTCATAGAGAACCAGATTCAGTGACTGGCACATAGTTATCACTCAATAACACTTTGTTGAACAAATGAATGAATTCATGAGAATAAATGAAATAAATGAATGAATAAGTGAATGAGAGCCTTAAAAAAATACTAAAATTATCAAGGGTAGGTTTGAGTCTTTCAGTTTACCATAATGACTAAGAGGGTATGCGCATGCAGACTAACCTGAATTCAAATCCTGGCTCTGCCACTTAATACAACAACAATGACAACAACAACAACAACAACAACTTTACTACTACTACTACAAAACTTCATGGAAACTTGTTGATTGTAGAAACTATTTTCAACTAAGAAACTAATGTTAATAATGCTTTTTTTTTAAACAACTAAGATTTAATGTAGTTTAAAAATTGCCTCATTCCTACTCTAAAATCCTATGACAGATTCATTTTTTTTTCCTGTCTGGTATATGTTCAACCTCTTTATATGACCTTTGAAATGTCTAGAAGTAGACCATTTTGTGTATAAGCAAAGAAAATTCCTCTAGCAGAGAAGAGAGATATCACTAGTGGCAGAATGACATTAATAAGAATAAATACCTCTTATTTTTGATGAAAAACAGTTGTCTCCGGTCCACATTGCTAATTAATATTAATTTAATGCAGGGCTGTTTGTAATAAATAAAATGCAAACAATGAACTTAAATGAATTTATTTGCTCTCCCCTGTTTCCTATTATTTTGCAAGAAATTCATAACATGAAGTATGCATGTTGCTTTACCAAGTATATTTGACCGCATGATAATGTATTACATATTTGGTTACTCAAAAGGCTTCAAAGTCTCTGTAACCTCTGCAAATTGAATTGAGTATCTTTTTTCATTTTAATTTTACATTAAATTCAGTATCCAAGTAGCAGAAAAAAATATAAAATTTGAGAAATAGCTGTCTTGTGTCTGTTAGATCTCATTTGCAGTCAATTCTTTGTGTATGGCTGTGTGTTTTTCAAGTATCTTGCCTTCATAAAATGTTTTAAAACCTCTAAAAATTGTCATATTGTTCATCTCTCTGGAATTCTGTATGATAGTACTTACGCTTCCCCTGACAACTTGTCACAAATTCACAATGCTTAGGGACACAGGGTATATTTCTTATAGCCATTAGAATTTAGAAACTTATTTAATACCTGTAACTGCTTAAAATGTTTAAAATCTCAAGGGTAGCACTGAAAATATAATACCTCTCTGGTATACAAGCTTCAAAATATACGATTCGTCTGTAATGCAGTATCTGATATTTCCAGCTAATCGTCATGGGGGACTTGTGGATTACTATGTCGTAATGGAAGAGAGGTTACATTCTAAACACAGATGTTAGAGATGGTTATTTGGCAAACATTCAGGAGTGCTATCCCAGTGTTTTCTCCACAAATATAGTTAATAAGCCATAATTCTTTGGGGTCTTCAACACCATCTCAGGAAAATATAAAGATGTCAGACCAGAAGAACACTAATGTGTTTTAAAATGTTTATTTCTACAGTTTTATAAAGTAGATGAATCATATGACATCTACAACTGAGTTGGTATCATAACAATCATACATTTAAATAGCAATTATCAATGTATAGAATTAATTTTACATACAGTTTAAAACATGTTTACAAACATTGTTTCACTTGATTCATATAGCCCTAAAAATCAAACTAAAAGTTAACACTAGTGTCTTTATTTATAGATAAGAAAACAATGGTCAAAGGATTCTTCCCAAATTCCATAGCTTGTGTCAGTATCTGAGCATAAAGACCACGTTTTCTGACACTTCATTCTACTTGGAAGTATAAAGTATTGTTCACACAAAAAAGAAGAAGAAAAATAACCATGATTTCTCAGCATAAATTTTGTGCATTTGACTTCATACTAATGAAGTAGGACAACTGGATCATAGAAAGTGATTAAATACTCAAATATTAAACCATTTTAAAAGTATTTATTACTCTATTTATACCACAACTTAATGAATTATTTAATGGTGATTATTTAAGCACTGAACTTCGGTTGTGATTAAGGTCAGTGGCAGTCCTTCCAGATTTCCTAGGAAAACACTGCTGTGGACAACCTCCAGGAAACAAAGAGTGAAAAATAGTATGAACTATGAACAAAAAATAAAAATAAATCAACAATAACAAAAAGTACTCATAAATTTCCCAAGAGGCAGAATTTGTGACAGTTTTATTTGAATCAAGCATTGCAATCAAATATGATTGATGAAATACAATGTGATGTACTAGTGAAATACATCTAAGGGAAGATAATAATCATAAAGAAATTCAGCACTCTACCAAAAAAAAAAAAAACCCACAAAACTTTGAACAGCCTTTCTGCAGAATGTTTTTAATACATTTTCCTCTGTATGAAAAATTCAGCTGCGAAGGTCCATCCATGATGTAAATCATCTTTGTATATATAACCAAATATTTTATTCTCCTTATGTTATTATACGTCTAATGAACTGCTGTTAAATAAACAAATAGTACTGGTGCAAAGGTTTTGTAAATCTGTCAGTTCTTCTAAATCCCTGTGTCAGATTTTTTTCCATTTGTGGACAAATGTGATGTGTAGCAACAAGTATGTTTACAGTTGATCTTTGAACAACTCAGGGGTTAGGGGCACCAAACTTCCCTCCCTAACCCCTGTGCAGTTGAAAACACACATATAACTTTAGAGTCGGCCCTCTTATCTGAGATTCTGCATCCACGATTCAACCAATTGCAGATTGTGTAGTACTGTAGTACTGATTTAATGAAAGAAACCTGCATATAAGTGGACTCACACAGTTCAAAGCCCTGTTATTTAAAGGTTAACTGTATATCAAAACAAAATGAAAACATCTATACAAAGGATTTTGTGTATAACATTAGGATTTTTCATTCACAAGATAATAATTTTTCTTGAATCAGTAGTCTCATCTCCAACCCCTTTTTAAACTATCACCTTCTAGCCAAAGTGAAACATGTTCCTTTGGAAGAAAGTCTCTACACCTACATTTGAATCTGAACTTTAAAAAAAAAAAAAAAAGATTGCACTTGTGCAGATACTAACAAAGAAACCATAAGCATGTGTAGTTATCTTCCTTGCTACCATAACAACATCTAAATATTGATGCTTAAAAAATCAAGTTGTAAAAGAATGCTAAGAACACAGAAGACAACCTCTGAAAAGAAATGGGAAGTAAATTTACAAATTCACAGCCTTTCCTTAGACTTATTTAATAAAACTTTCCTTAACCACCTATTTTTTACTATACATATTGACCCAGAGGCTTTAAAAAGTTTCTTAGAAAGGAAACATTAAATTAAATGGATAAAAATGTGTGTGTCCACATCCTCCTATACCTTCTGGGGAAGACACTGTTGGCTATCTACACTAGAGTCACTTACCCATTTTTCTTCCTCAAAAGTATTAGCTGGAAATCCTGTGATCTCAGAGGAAGTGGTTCCATTCATAGATTAGTGGTGGGTATATGATCCAGTTCTGCCCAATAAAAATATAAAGAGACGTTTGCTTGGGGAGGAGCACTTTTGACAATCATATCCTCCCTGGGTATGTAAGAAGAAATTTTGCTCCATGCCTCTCCCTTTTTCCTGCCTTTAAGCACAATTTAGAGAATGTAATACATACATCCATTGTATCCATATTAAGGCCATGAGAGAAAAGCCAAGAGAAATACAGAGAAAACTATCCAAAGCACTGATCTCATTAACATAATAAACTGGTGCCAGAATCTTACCCTCTGACTTATTTATTGGAAACATCCTCTTATTTAAGCCACTATGAATGGGCAATCATTTTCCTATATCTAATATATTACTAAATTACATCCTGCTCTGTTCTTTCATCTTATTTTTTCCTCTATTTTACATATAGAGAGCATTTTTCGTAACCAAGATAAGGAGGCTAATATATCTGTTAATGCAAGTTTGTGTGTCTGACGCACAAACAAGCTGAAACGTTGGAATTTGGAGGAAAGAAAGGTTTATTGCAAGGTCATGCAAGGAGACAAGGTGGCTCATGCCCTGAAAAACCTCAAGCTCCACAAAGGGTTTTGGCAAAGCATTTTTAAAGGCCAGGAGAGGGAGTGGTCACAGGGTATGTGATCAGCTTGTGCAAAATTCTCTGATCAGCTGATAGTGAGGCAGCAGGGCGCATGTCAACAGGGGTCAACATTATCAGTCCTTAGGCTCCAGGAGGCCTGGGGTTATGTGTTCATGGTCCTCAAGTAGTTCTATTTGGTGTGTGTGTGTGAGGGGGTTCACATCTGCAAAACAACTCAGGAAATTCGCATCAAATGCTATTATCTAGGTACTTCAGAGAGGAGCTAAAGCAGAGGATATGGGGGAAGGCCTGTCCCTCGAAGGTCCCATAGGGTCCTGCTCAGTTACAATTACCCTCTTTTCTTTGACACCCTCAATCTTGAGGAGAACACATTTTGATCAAGAAAAGGAATAAATGTCAGATAGAGAGGTTAATCATAAACTTGACAGAGGTACCTACAGGGTCCTGCTTGGTTACAATTATCCTGGCAGACACTGCTTTGAGAATGGCTGGTAGCTTCTGAGTCTGACACAGCTACTCCATTTTTACTTCCAGATGCATTTTTCTCCTCAATGGCCAAAGAAATGTCACATTAGTGATGTTCATGCTTTACTAGATATGAGAAGATTGAAGAATTTGGGCTCATAAAATCTACTGAAAATATCTAACTATCTGAAGGCCTGTTCTGCCACATTTTCCCAGAGCACAGAGTGCCCCATTCTTGTTCTCCACCCTGAACTCCTTTCAGGGGATTTTGAAGGTCAGCAGCTGCAGTGGAGAGGTAGATAGCAAGTGTCAATTTTCAGTTGGCAGGGTCACTTCATGGTCATAAATTTGACCATGATTTTGGGGGCAATTCATGACCATTTCTTCCCATGGTGCTATGAATTCTTATTCCCAGATCTGACAAAGACTTCATCGGTATGCTACTCAATGTGCTATCACTGGACTAGGACTTAGAGCCCAAAGTCTCTGGACCTCCTGTCTTACTAGCCTCATAGGTTCCAGGAAAATATTCCCTCTCATGGCTTCTTCTCATATCTAGTGTTTCACTATTACAATCATTGATCTCATATGGAAATATATATTATCAGAGGCTCACACATACTGGATAATGAAAGAAACAACAAAAAAAGCTAATATAGGTTATACATTGTTGCATATATCTCCTGGTTTCAACCAGACTCATGAGGGGATATGTTAATTTCTTCTTTCCTGCAGCCATTCACAGGTGGGCTGGGTCAAGATGTTCCCAGTGAGCTGAACAAAGAAATTCTAACTTAACATTCAAGCCTGGGGGCAGGGTTCCCTGAGATGGGCCATTATGTATACTTTAAGCTATAGGCAACATCACTTTAGTGATGAACTTGTAGCAAAAGCTATAGAATACAAAGTAAAGTAAAAGAAACAGGAATTTGTGTTGCAATGGTAAATGAGCGTGCTTCCTTACTATCTCTTTCAGTTTTTTCGTTTTTAGTGTATAGGAATGCAAGAGATTTCTGTGCATTAATTTTGTATCCTGCTACTTTATCAAACTCATTGATTAGCTCTACTAGTTTTCTGGTAGCACCTTTAGGATTCTCTATGTGTAGTATCATGTCATCTGCAAACAGTGATGATTTTAATTCTTCTTTTTCGATTGGGATTCCTTTTGTTTCTTTTTCTTCCCTGATTTCCGTGCCTAAAACTTCCAAATCTATATTGAATAACAATGGTGAGAGTGGGCAAAATTTTCTTGTTCCTGATCTTAGAAGAAAGGATTTCAGTTTTTCACCATTGAGAATGATGTTGGCTGTGGGTTTGTCATATATGGTCTCTACAATGTTGATGGAGGTTTCCTCTTTGCCTGCTTTCTGGGGAGTTTTATCATAAATCAGTGTTGAATTTTGTTGAAAGCTCTTGCTGCATCTATTGAGATTATCATATGGTTTTTATCCTTCAATTTATTAATATGGTGTATCACATTGATTGATTTGAATATATTGAATAATCCTTGCATTCCTGGGGTAAACCCAACTTGATCATAGTGTATGATCCTTTTAATGTGCTGTTGGATTCTGTCTGCTAGCATTTTTTCAGGATTTTTGCATCTATGTTCATCAGGGATATTGGCCTGTAGTTTTCTTTTATTGTGACATCTCTGTGTGGTTTTGGTATCAGGGTGACGGCAGTCTCATAGAATGAGTTTGGGAGTTCCTACCTCTGCTATATTTTGGAAGAGTTTGAGAAGGATAGTTGTTAGCTTTTCTCTAAATGTTTGATAGAAATTTCCAGTGAAGCCCTCTGGTCCTGGGCTCTTGTTTGTTGGAAGATTTTTTATCACAGTTTGAATTTCAGTGCTTGTGATTGGTCTGTTCATATTCTCTATTTCTTCTTGATTCAGTCTTGGAAGGTTGTACCTTTCTAAGAATTTTTCCATTTCCTCCAGGTTGTCCATTTTATTGCCATAGAGTTGCTTGTAGTAATCTCTCATGATTGTTTGTATTTCTGCAGTGTCAGTAATTACTTCTCCTTTTTCATTTCTTATTCTGTTGCTTTGAGTGTTCTCCCTTTTTTTCTTGATGAATTTGGCTAATAGTTTATCAATTTGGTTTACCTTCTCAAAGAACCAGCTTTTAGTTTTATTGATCTTTGCTATTGTTTTCTTCAAGATGATAAAAACAGATGGAGAGATATACCATGTTCTTGGATTGGAAGAATCAACATAGTGAAAATGACTATACTACCAAAGGCAATCTACAGATTCAATGCAATCCCTATCAAATTACCAATGGCATCTTTCACAGAAGTAGAACAAAAAATTTTACAACTTGTATAGATACACTAAAGACCCCAAATAGCCAAAGCAATCTTGAGAAAGGAAAACGGAGCTGGAGGAATCCGGAACCCGGACTTCAGACTATACTGCAAAGCTGTAGTAATCAAGACAGTATGGTACTGGCACAAAAACAGATACATAGATTAACAGAACAGGATAGGAACCCCAGAGATAAACCCATGCACATATGGTGAGCTTATCTCTTTTTTTTTCATGATAGGTGGGCCTCTCACTGCTGTGGCCTCTCCCATTGCAGAGCACAGGCTCTGGACACACAGGCTCAGCAGCCATGGCCCATGGGCCCAGCCGCTTCACGGCATGTGGGATCTTCCCAGACTGGGGCACGAACCCATGTCCCCTGCATCTGCAGGTGCACTCTCAACCACTGCTCCACCAGGGAAGCCCTCATCACCTTATCTTTGATAAAGGAGGCAAGAATATACAATGGAGAGAAGACAGCCATTTCAATAAGTGGTGCTGGAAAAACTGGACAGCTACATGTAAGAGAATAAAATTAGAACACTTCCTAACACCATACACAAAAATAAGCTCAAAGTGGATTAAAGACCTAAATATAAGGCCAGACACTATAAAAGTCTTAGAGGAAAACATAGGCAGAACACTCTATGACATAAATCACAGCAAGATCCTTTTTGACCCACCTCCTAGAGTAATGAAAATAAAAACAAAAAATAAACTAATGGGACTTAAGGTAACTTCAAAGCTTTTGCACAACAAAGGAGACCATAAACAAGATCAAAAGACAACCCTCAGAATGGAAGAAAATATTTGCAAATGAAGCAACTGACAAAGGATTAATCTCCAAAATATAAAAGTAGCTCACACAGCTCAATATCAAAAAAACAAACAACTCAATCTAAAAATGGGTGGAAGACCTAAATAGACATTTCTCCAAAGAAGACATACAGATTGCCAGAAAACACATGAAAGGATGCTCAACATCACTAATCACTGAGAAATGCAAGTCAAAACCACAATGAGGTATCACCTCACACCAGTCAGAATGACCATCATAAAGAAATCTAGAAACAATAAATGCTGGAGAGTGTGGGGAGAAAAGGGAACACTCTTGCACTTTTGGTGGGAATGTAAGTTGATATAGCCACTATGGAGAACGGTATGGAGGTTCCTTAAATAACTAAAATAGAATGACCATATGACCCAGTAATCTCACTACTGAGCATATACCCTGAGAAAACCATAATTCAAAAAGAGACATGTACCCCAATATTCATTGCAGCACTATTTACAATAGCCAGGACATGGAAGCAACCTAAGTGTCCATCGACAGATGAATGGATAAAGAAGATGTCACACATATATACAATGGAATATTACTCAGCAATAAAAAGAAATGATATTGAGTTATTTGTAGTGAGGTGGATGGCCCTAGAGTCTGTCATACAGTGTGAAATAAGTCAGAAAGAGAAAAACAAATACCATATAGTAACACATATATATGAAATCTAAAAGAAACAAACAAAAAAGGTTATCATGAACCTAGGGGCAGGACAGGAATAAAGTTGCAGACATAGAGAATGAACTTGAGGATACAGGCAGGGGGAAGTGTAAGCTGGGGTAAATTGAGAGAATAGCATTGACATATATACACTACCACATATAAAATAGATAGCTAGTGGGAAGCAGCTTCATAGCACAGAGTGATCAGCTCGGTGCTTTGTGATTGCCTAGAGGGGTGGGATAGGGAGGGTGAGAGAGAGACGCAGAGGGAGGGTATATGGTGATACATGTATACATATAGCTGATTCACTTTGTTATACAGCAGAAACTAACACAACATTTTCAAGCAATTATACTCCAATAAAGATGTTACAAGAAAAAAAAACAGGTCTAATAGGGTGTCAGATTTGTTCTTCCTTATTACAGTTACCAACTGTCAATATCCGTTTCACAGTCTTGTGGGGAAAGGGCTGACGACAGCTCTTTGTTACTTCCTGCTGTACGGGGGTGATGAAGGGTGATTGTGAACTGGAGCTGATCAGCTTTGGGCAGGGAATATTAAACCCCTTAGTGAAAACACAGATTAAAAGCCAGTAATTCAGGCGAGACCAAAAAATTGAAATCATATTCATCAGTTTATTCATTCCTATGTAATTAATTGTTTTTACTAACAGTTTTATGAAATCAGAGTTTCCATTACACTTTAAAATATCTTACCAAATTCAGCATTATGATTTAAAAGTTATCAGAAACCTGTCTTTGTCAAAGCATCCTTTCTGTGACTCTTCTTGTAGATATGGCAGTTGTGCAAAGCATCAGCTTAGCTGCCTATGAATGACAAAAGTAACATTTATTCATACTGTATAATCTGAGGAGGCTTATCACTTATTTGACAATGTTTTCCATGTGATTTAGCATACCAATCAATTCTAGTCAGTTTAATATATATATATATATATATATATATATATATATATATATATTAATATTTTTTCTGAGGTATCTCAGGGGTCCTCTGAAGGATCTCAAAGCTCATTGAAGTCAATACAACTTGAATTAGAATCTGACAGGAAGTTCGTCAAAAATATCAAAAAGTTTTTTTTTTATAAAACATTTGGTCAGACAGAATATTTAAGAATAAATACAGATCAGTTAAAGCCAAGATAGTTCACTCAATCTGTTATCAAAAGCAGCATTCTAATTAAACTTGTTCTCTTAGCAAAGAGGAACCAAGTCAGGTCCTGTACCAGTGTGAACTTAAAAAAATTGCACAACATGAAAGTTGTGAGTCAAGTTTTATTTGGGGCAAAATGAAGACTATAGCCCAGGAGACAGCATTTCAGATAGTTCTAAGAAACTGCTCCAAAGATGCAGGGGTAAGATCCGTATATATGTGATTTTGGTGAAGGGGAGCACATACAATCAAACACATATGTTTCTGCAGAAGGTTTCTGTTAATCACGAGGAGCAGTTGTCACCATGAAGGGTTTTAGTGCTTTTCTAGATATGAGGAGATACAAGAACTGGGCTCATAAAATTGGCTCCTGAAAATATATAACTATCTGAAGATCTGTTCTGCCAGTTTTCCCAGAGCACAGAGTGCCCTTTTTTCTGCTCTCCACCGTGAACTGATTTCAGGGGGTGTTGAAAATCAGCAGCTGCAGCAGCACATGATTTAATCCTTGTAGAGGTAGTTGGCCAGTGCCAATTTGTTGTTGACAGGGCCCCCTCATGGTCGTAAATTCGACCTTGCTTTGGGAGGCATTTCATGACCGTTTCGTCCCATGAAATGGGATGAAAGGAAGGATGAATGGTGCTAGGAAGGCTCATTCCTAGGTCAGCTGAAGATTTCACTGATAGGCTTCTTAATGTGCTATTACTGGACTAGGTCTTTTAACAATAACTAAGGACTCTGGCCCACCTGTCTTACCAATCTGTTATGGTCCAGGAAAATTCCCCTTTGTTGTATTTTCCCGAGTGTAGAGTTACAATTTTACAATCATTGATCTCATATAAAACTATATATTTTTGTCAGAGACTCAGTCACACATTTGGTAATGCAAGAAATAACAATCTTGTAAAACAGACAAAATTCAAATAAAGTAGCTAGCAGTATTATTAAAGTCATAAATAAGAATTAAGCCGAGAACTTCCATTAGGTGCAACCCAGTATATCCTCAGGTCATCTGACTTAGTCTGCTCTGTACCAATCCTTATCTTTCAGGGAAATTGAGAAAGAAACTTGGTTATTGCTGTGACATACAACACTTTAAGATAACAACTAGAATTATGACTGATAACATTTTACCAGGACATATCAGAATTTTAGGAATTCCACATAATTTCTAGGATCTCTATGTTAGTAACATTTACTATACAATATAACCTAAGAAGATTTATTACTCATTTGACAATACTTTCCATGTAATTTAACATACCATATGAACCTAATTAGTTTAATATCTTTCTTTGGGATGTTTCGAGGCCCTCTGAAGTATCTGAAAGTTAGCTAGAGGTCAAAAGGACTTCATTAGAATTTGATTTAGGAAGTCTTGTCAAAAAAATATCAAAAAGGGTTTAGAACACTCAGTCAGATAGGATCACAGGTCACTGTGAAAAAATAGTTATTTACTTAGCCAAAGTAACAATAAAAGATTTCAAAGGCAAATAGAGAACAGATCACTTAAAAGGTAAAGAAACCTGAAATGTATTATCAAAGGTGGTTAAATATCTTAAGAAATCTTGTCCTCTTAAGAGAAACACTAAATTCAAGTTTGTACCTGCTTACTTTTAAAATTCATTTACTCAGTTAAATTTATTTTAATCTTAGTCAATCCTGACCATGCACAAAACTCATTTCTCAGGGTCCACTTTCCACAAACCTTTCCTCACTTTCTGTATCCATCACTTTATCTTCCCATTCAGAAACAGCCACCTGTAAATCAGACCTACTTCCTTTTCCCTTAATAAAATGTAATTCCGTTCCTCATACCTTCTTTACTGAAAACACACATCCTAGTTTCCTACTGTATACTGAAATGTTTCCTTTATTATTTCTATTAGCTTTAATTACATGTTTAAATTAGAATCCTCAGATCTTAAAACCTTAATTTCTTGTGAAAACTAAGAAATTATGAACTGTCCTTTACATTAGCATTTTGTAGATCGGTGAACATAAATACCAGTGATATTTTCTAAAATCATTTGCTTTCTTTAGAGAATGCGGCACCAAACATGTTAATTAATAGTCCTAAATACCATTTGTTTCTCTGTAAAAGGAAGCCAATGTTCACTAATTAATGTTTCAGTATCTTATTTTATTTGGGAATGACCTAGCTATTCTATAAGTTTCCATCACTTAATTTAGCACAAGTTTAGAATTTCAAGTTACCAGAATCTGGACAGACTTTTTTATTTATTTTTATTTTTTTTAATTTTTTTGCGGTACGCGGGCCTCTCACTGTTGTGGCCTCTCCCATTGCGGAGCACAGGCTCTGGACGCGCAGGCTCAGTGGCCATGGCTCACGGTCCCAGCTGCTCCACGGCATGTGGGATCTTCCCGGACTGGAGCACGAACCCGCGTCCCCTGCATCGGCAGGCGGACTCTCAACCACTGCACCACCAGGGAAGCCCTGGACAGATTTTTTTTAGATAGACATTCTTAAAGCATAATTATTCTTAATAGAGTTTATCTAAAAGTTCTTATCTCATTTACAGTTTCCTTAAAATTTTCTTTGGGGGCTTCCCTGGTGGTGCAGTGGTTAAGAATCCACCTGCCA